>JAMYIC010001599.1:30171-40334 GCA_024112705.1 Microcera coccophila
GTTGTATCGCTCTAGCAGCGCGCCGAGTATTTGCGCAATGAGATCAAACTTGTAAATGTCTGCAGTCTTTCCGACACGTGTCGAATCCATCATATCTCCATGTGACTGCTGTTGTAAAGACGTTCTTGCCGAATATGCTTCAGCTCGTACATGGCCCAAGCAAACAAAACCCAATTCACAAACCTGTCCACGTTAGCATAAACTCGCAACCCCCATTCAGACCATTCTCAACGTACATGACAACAGCCAAGAGCGCAACCATCGAGGCCTCGGCGCCCACGCTCCAGACATCCCACTGCACGATGTGATACACCAGCATGGCGAAGCACACGCTGGCGCCCACGGCCAGGACGCCCTTGACGCCGACGTCGACGCCGCGGGGGATGCCGCTCCGCTGGTGCAGGGCGCGGCGGGCGGAGACGGACTCGGCGATGCTCCAGATGCAGGACACGGTGGCGACGGGGAGCGTCAGCCAGAGCAGCCAGAAGCAGGGGGAGGTGGCGGTCGCGGAGGAGGGGCAGACGCGCTGGGTGGCGGACCACCAGATGTTGAGGATGAGGATTATGCCCGGGACGACGAAGGCGAGCTGGCGGGCGACGGTGATGAAGAAGGGGGTGGTCAGGCGGCGGCGGTGGTGGTGGTGTGGTGTTGGGGCTGTTGTCCATATGGGCGGTTGGTAGTGGAATTGCGGCGGTGGTGGTGGTGGTTGTGGTTGTGGTGCGGGTTGTTGATGATAGGGGAGGGGATGAGGAGGAGGAGGAGGGGGATGGGGAGGAGCCATTGTTGGGTTGTGAGGTGGTTGTGGCATTCGGTTGAGTCGCGGTGGTGGTATCGCGATCGGAGGTGGTTTTCGGTCGTGGGAGGTTTTGCGCGTGTCGTGTCGTGTCGTGGTGGTTACGTTGGAGGTGCCCGTTGCTCGGATGTAGAATTTCAACGTGCGCGGGCTGTGCTGCTCGACCAGGGGGGGGGACCTGCGCCGCGTGGGCGCAGCAGTTCGTGACGACACGGCTTCTGCGCACGGCGTCGCTCCAATGAGGAGAAATTTTCTCGAAAGTCGTGTATGCGGGTTGAGGGTTTGAGGTTCTTGGGAGGTGTTGTAGTACGAGGTAACTCATCGTGCATGGCATGGCTTTTTTCGCGGCCGTTTTCTGCCAGGGTCTGCAGGGCCTTTGTTTCGCCGGTTCTTCGCTGATGAACACCTAAAGCTTGGCGGGTTGGTGGGGGCGTGGGGTCCCGTAACACGCGGCATCGGGCGCTAGAGATTTCCATGAACTGAGCTTATTTCGTGCGGTATGCGGGCCATCTTAGTGAGACATCGGTATTCTTTTTGGCCGATTGTTATTCCTGGTGTGTAAATTGGGGGGCTGTCTGGGTGTTGGAATAGACGTCAAAGTACCAGCAGTGGTTCAGTGTAGTCACCGTTCCGTAACTCACCGTCGGGGAGTTTAGGGGGATTACCCTTCTGCTACGGATGATGACTACAAAACTCACCGAGACATGCGTGAACGACAGTGGTCAAGTGTGAAACAAGACGTCCAATTTAGTGGGTTCAAGCTATTTTATCTTATCATGAGCGGTCATAACGACTGGGCTTGAGCTTATCCACTGTGCTGCATCATATCATGACTCTAAGATGCGTTCAGTGCTTTGGCTTCCGGGCGGTGAACAGCAGAATGCTCCCCACAACCCAAACCTCAACCTCGTCGAAAACCTCCCTCAACTCCACCTCATAAACGCCCCGCGTATCATCCCAGTTGTCGAACACGCCGCTATTGTTGTAAATGTTCATCAACCTGGTGGCAAACCAATTCTTCTCAACCTCCCGCCCCAAGATCGTCGCCCCGACCAACACGCCGTCCTCGGCGAGGTGTCGCGCCACGACGCTAAACACCTCCGACTTGTGCTCCGCCGAGCCCGGCATGCAGTGCAGCAGGTAGAACAGGCTGATGGAATCGAACTTTTGATGGACCGGGAGGGGGAGCGGCTTCAGGGCGTTGGCGACTAGCGTGGTGACTTGCACCGAAGTCCCATGCGCCGTCTCGATTCTGCGCCGACTGGTCTGCAGCGTGGTGGGATTGAGGTCGACGAGCGTCATCTCGCTGCACTGCGATCCGGCGAGGGCTTTGGCGGGATAGTAGCCCGTCCCGACGCCGACGTCGAGATGTTTCTGACCCAGGGACGAGTGGTAGAGGGGGAGGAGGTGTGTCGCCGTGGGACAGTGCCAGGCGTAGCGGTTGGAGATGACCAGCACCCAGAGGTCGTACAGGGAGAGGGCGAAGGCGTTGTAGATTCTCGACCCGGGATTTTGAGCCGGGAGCTTCGTTCCTTGGGTAGATTCCGCCATTTTGTTCTGTCGAGACGATGGAAAAGGGGGGACTCGAGGCGAGGGAGAGTCGGAGCTGGCCATCTTTAACCACGCATCCAAAAGGTAAAGATCTCGATACACGACATGCCCGTTTCCGAGTCATCCAGAAGGCCAAGGGCTAAGATAAGCGCTAACAAGGGCCGGTGTTCGAGTAGTTCATCCTCCGAAAATTGAGGCCTGATACCAAGTCGGACGATAGGGGACGAGCCTCTCGGTGAGTGGACGCGATCCATGGTGGGCGTCATGAAAAGCCCGGCCCATGCTTCATGCGGAGTAGCTCTTACTTTAGGTAAGCCACAGGGTTTGGGGCGGACATTTTATGTCATAGTGTATTCGTTGGATGTTGAGGCTGTTCTGGTTTCCTAAATAGGCAGTTTTGAGCTTTGACGGTTGTGTTACATTTGCGCGGTGGCGGCTCTTCGGGTTGTCGGTCGATGATACCTCGAGGGTAACCTTAAAAAGACTGACTTTGAGAATCAGTTCCTACGCTAGCGACGGCCTTGGGAGTCTAAATGACGCCTTCGATCCAAGTCAGTCATTTCCTCAACAGTTTCGCATCTAGCCGAAGTCGAAAGTCACTTTGGTGTACCCTGGATGAGCAAAAAGTTGCGGTAAGAGAGAGAGATAGTGATTGAACATACTGAGATTATTAACGATATTAAGCGTATTGTTCCGTTTAAACAATCTCCCATCTCACGCAATTGTACAACTTTTGCTTCAGCGTAAGCTTCTTCCTATCCTCACCCTCATCCTCACCCAGCCCAATCCCCGCCTCCGCCAAAGCATCCTCACTAATCTTCCACCCTCGCAGGAAAACCACACACACGCCCGCCGCGATATACATCAGCCCCGTAAACAGCTGCGTGCCGATGTAGCTCCCCGTGCCAGCCACAATCTCTAAGGCGATGGGCTCGCTGACCAGCGAAGCCGGCACGAGGCTGAGCCAGAAAAGGTTGAGGCCGGACGGCATGCGCTTCAGGCCGATGACCTCTGCCATGACGGGGGCGGCGGTCACCCAGATCGTGCCGGCCACGCTGCCGCCGCCGATGGCGAAGAAGATGAGGACTCCGTAGCCCCTGGCGTTGATCCAGACGGCTAGGGATAAGACGCCGCAGAGGATCGACATGAGGGCTGCCATGTTGATGCGGCCGATGCGATCGCTAAAGTACCCGACCAAGGGCCGACCCATGGCTTGTCCCAAGTTGAAGAGGGCGCTGATGACGGAAGCTTGCGATCCGTTTAGTCCAATGTTGTTGGCGTAGTTGGCGAGACTGAAAACCAACACGACATATCCAAACATGCTCAACGAGCCGTAGGCCAGGATAAGTTGATATTCATACTTCTTCAGCAGGGCCGTCTCAAACGCCAACTGCACCGACCCGATGAGCTTGTTCCGGTCCCTGACGAGGATAGAACAGGTGATGTTGACGACAAACGCGATGATGGCCAGGATCCTAAACGCCCACTGCAGACCGAGGTTGCGGATCATGGCCCCGGCCGCGAGGGAGTAGAGGAGGCCGCCGAGTCCGGAGCCAGCCGTTGCGAGGCCGTTGGCGAGGGACCGCCGGGTCGTGAACCACTGGGGGATGATGCTGCTCGTCGGGATGAAGAGCATCCCCATGCCCATCCCGAAGAGGACGCCCTGGGAGAGGAAGAGATGCCACGTCTGCTTGGCGAGGCTCGCGCAGACGAGACTCAGCGACTCGAGGAGAGCGCCGCATACCATGGTGGGTTTCGTGCCCAGCTCCCGCGCCATGATGGTAATGATGGGTGATATCAACAGCGTCACCCCGATGCTCAGGGATCCGACAAAGGCATAGTCCAGGGGCGTTGCGCCCTCGAAGGTGTTGTTCCGCAGGTAATACGCCAGGAACACGCCGTACGTCGAGTTCAGCCCCCACGTATGCCCGTTTATCGTCGCCACGCAGGCCGTGCAGACCCATCCGTAGCCCCCGTTCGGCGGAGGAGGTGGTGGTGGTGTATCATCCGGCGACGGTTGCGTCAGGGCTGCATCCGCGAAGAGGGTCGGGACATGGTTCCCCGGCGCAGCCTCGGCGGCGTGCGGCTCTGCTGCGACGGCGTCATCGTCGTCTGGGCGAGGGTCGATGGGTGGTGGCATTGGCATCAATCCCTTGTTTCGACGGCTGCTGAGGTTTGGTGGTGTTTTTTTTTTCTTTCCTTTTGTTTCTGTTCAGTCGAACCCTCGGGGCTCTATGGAAGTCGGCTGAACACCAGATCGAGGGACAGAAGTCTGGATGCGGGGGAGAAAACCCGAGCCTGAAGTATTTATGATATCAGTTGATCGGTTTATGGTGGAGATGGTTCCAACTGGTTCGTTAAACCCGGTGCGATTCCGGACGTTTTGGTGTGGGAGTCCAATCGTTGGAACTTTCCCATCCGGGTTAGTTGCCGTGGGCTTCTCTCGATCGAGAAGCTGGGATGAGAGAGAAATCCGACGCCGGGTGGGAGGCGCAGCAACTTCTGTTTTCACCTGTTGGCTTCTCGCGTTTCATTCCGAGGACTGATCTTGTAAGTTGATGTTGTCTGGGTGCTCGTTGATGGGATAGTTCCCTCTGGAGCATAGTCGGCATGTAGACTTTGCCACTATCCGGGAGTATCTGCGCCTTTTTTTCTTATCCCCATGCACTAGTATCGATCCATGTGCTTGATTAGGCCTGGTCGGGTTGCCACCGTTGTTCATAGCTTGGGAAAAATTCAGTCACTGTTGAAAAAGTCGGCAGCTTGTTGGACGGTTGCCCTGCGGTGAAGGACTGTCGGTAGAAGCCTCGTTTCTTCTCTCCTACCCCATCACCATGGCTCATGGGCCCATGTCCTGAGACTATATTCAGACTCGCCTTTGGGCGTCTATGAAGACTGGTTGTAGTATTCCTAGGTCAACTGAATCCGGAGCCCATTCATCTCGTTTCCGCTCTTCGTAAAATGAATCGAAAAATGGATGTTTTAACAGCTCGCTTGCAGTCTTTCTCTTTTCCGGCAACCACTGAAGCATGCTTGAAGCCGAATCGAGAAAAAGCTCTTTCTCTTCGCCACTTAGTACCGTCATCGTATCTGCCAACTTCTGCCCTCCTACAAGCAATTTCTTGCGAATCATCTGGCCTATAGCAGAGCGCTACGTTAGCCGTTACATTCCTCTCTATATGCTCAAGACTTACCGTCACGATCGAAGAAGGGTCCTCCTCAAAAATCATTCATGTTCGTACACTCCTTTCCTCGAAAGTTGAACACTGGTGTCTCGAGCTGATTTTCTCGATATAACCTTTCCTGTCTGATCACTTCTCTGGGGGGGTCTCCGAGGAGGGAAATCATCTGCGCAAGGTGAACGTGGGCATCATACTCGCCGTCTTCGCCCGCAGGTTGGTTGAACAAGCTGACGTCGTCTAGGATATTCCACATCTACTGCTATCAGTATCTGCTAGACGCTCGAGTATGGTGCGCAGTCATAACATACGAGCAAGCCGAGGTTCCATATATCAACGCTGTATGACCACGGGCAACCGAGCAGCACTTCTGGGGTGCGGTAGCGTTGGGATTGGATTGCTGAGAGGTGTCCCTGGTCTTTATCCACGCCAGGGAAGCCGAGGTTGTAGTCGGCCAGCTCAGGTAATAGCCTAGCCCCTCGCAAAGGGCCGAAATCGTTCTGTGACAGATATGTCACACGGCCGTCCTCGCTTCGCACATGCTTAGGTTGAGGGTTGCTTCTATGATACGTAACAAAATCGGCCAAAACAGCATCATCCTCGAGCGTCATCATGATATTGTCATCCTTAATATCTAATGATTTGGGTCCTTGGCAGTTGCGAAAGATGTCTGAAACTTACCTGTATGGATGAGGTGGCACTCTGTATGCAAATAGTCCAGGGCTTGAAGAAGGCAGTAAGTGTAGAATTTGAACAGAGGCAAGGCTATTTTTTGCCGACTCAGTCGATGCTGAAGGCCAAAGAGCGTCTCTCTCATAGGTTCGTAAACGAGACAGGAGTGTACTCCTTCTGGCCCTTGCAATTGGAACTCGTCAATAGGAATTCGGATAAGCGAAAGGCCTTCGTGTGAGGGATTAGCGTAGTTGATGGTTTTCGAGTTTGTTGTTTCCCTCGATGAATCAGTGTCGAGAGCCGCAATTTTGACACTAACGTATTGAGGAACCAACGATTCCCTCTGCTCCTTGCTCATACCATCGTTAAGGGGAGTTGGCTGAACGAAGAATCCGTATCTTACTACTTCATATTCTCAGCCAGCCAAACGGTAGAACCGGAGCCGTAACCGAGCTTGACGATTGTCTTGAACCTGCCGTCAAGTACCTCCCCCGGATGAGTTAGGTAGAAGAGTTTCAGCCGATTGCCTGGGAGCAGCTCTTCTTCAATAGGCTCGCTGATCAACTGTGATTGAGTCACTGATGCCGCCATCCGAGAGACGGAGAAGCCCCGGTGCTAGAAAGTTGTCCATTTGCAGGACCGTATCTGCCAGGGCGACGGCGGCCTGGCAATGAATGCCCTCACCATCCTGGACACTCTGACCACGTTTGCGTATGACACGACTTTGCAACTCATGAATCCTCCAAAAGGCGTGCTGAGCTTCAATTCGATTCAATTGACTTGGGGCTTGAGCGTAGTCTATGTTTTCTGTGGCTATGGCAACGTGGGTCAAGCTACTATTGGCTACTCATATCCCCTATTTTGTCTAGCATAGACAACCAACACTGCCAATCCATCGAGTTTAGCTTCGCTTTGGATTATGGAATGCGCATACTATGTACTATACCTGGTCTTTTGTTGATGCTAATCCGACTCCTCACCCTAACGCTCCGGCCGTGGTTAGCGGAGGAGATGAGGAATAAGCTGTTTCGTGAGAGGTCACAACGATGGAGTCTGAGAGGCGCAAATTGTCCGCCATTACTTTCCCTTGCGTATCCTCAAATCGGTTCTAGTTGCTTTGCTTCGAGACGGAAGAGCTTTTTTATATTAAATCATATATGAAATCTTCTACCGCCAGTGAACTTGACGATGGAGGTTCATTTTCTACAGCAGCCGAGTACATTGCTGCCATCGCAACTTTGCAATTGGAAATCCAGATCAACCCAATAGGCTGAGTGATTCGGCGCTAAGGATATATGCATACTTGCCAACTTGGGCTGTTCACGGCAGGATGATGCGACCTTGATCTGTCAGATGTGTCGCTTGCTTTTGGGTTGGATGGCGATGGGGTGGAAGAATATATTGAGATGGAGCGACGTATAAGCTTCGATTTCAATTCGGAAACTTCACGGACATGGCTCCCTCGGATTATGAGTATTAGCGAATGAACTCCAGCGTTGCTATCGTGGTCTGCCAGTTTCATGGCTGGTCAGTAGGCAGCGTTTGTCCTCGCAGCTTTCAAACGAACCCTTGAACCAAGGGTGGTAATATCAAGTAGGAGGAATCTTCGGGCCTAAAAATGGAACATTCATCACTTACTAGATTCGATTTCGGCAGGACTGCGTTAGTTAATCATCTGAGACTTGGCCAGGGGTTATCGAGAAGGGAGGCTATGACGACCAAGTGTCATGTTGATTTAGCTGGAGGGCCGAACTCTCTTCGGCCGAAATAGAAACCAACCTCCTCTTTAGTTATTTGAAGAGACTCAAATTTTTCAACGCAGCCTTGGAATATTAACTGAACGAAATGTGAAGTGCCTTATAGCTCCCGGTCTTCGAGCTTTCAAACTCAGATGGTGTGCCGATATCACTAGGGACATGCTGGAAATAACATAGGTAAAACCAAGACGCAAGAAAGAATTGTTCCGTGATGTGCCCCTGGTAGGTAATCAGTAGTCCAGTCGCCCACTTTGAAAAACGGCTCACCTACAACGGTCTGCCCCCAAAGCCTCTTACGTTTTTACAAGAAGGGATGAAAGGTGGCTGCTTACTTACAGCCACCTTTCTTGAAATCGAAATTGATGCTAAGCAAGGGACTTGGACAAACCGAAAAGACCAAAACGGTTAGTTCAACCTTCAGGTGGGCGCTGAGCTATCCTGGATCTCCTGACTGGCCAGATTTATTGCCCTTGTCATTTTCAAGGGCGAGGTAGTTGCTCAGATCATTGCGTGACACCCAGAAAACATTTTAGGTCCAGCAGAAGCTTATTTTCACTCAAATCTTAAAGTTCTTCATACCTCCTCAGCTCTTGATGGTTTCTGGAATTGGGCCATCCTCTACCCTCAAACAGTTTGCTTAGTCTACTGGGAGATTAGGGGTAATGGATGACGAGTGGCTTGCGTCGAGAGAGTTCGTGCTTACAAGGGATACAATCCTTGTATAATGATGAGATGGCTGATCTAGTCCGTGAATATCTACAGATTAGTCTCTGGGAAACAATCAATGGCGATTTTTTAAAAACAATGTTGTAAATTCCAATGCGAGACTATTGTGTAATTAGGCCTAGCTGAATAGCCGGATAGGTATCAAAGGAGTGTGAGAAAAAAGAACAACACCAAAATTCCCAAACCCGCCCGCAATGCAACCATCTATGCAACCATTTCCGCTTAAACCCCCTCCCAAGCCACTTTATATATATATATACTTTGTGTAAGACGAATGGCCTTGAAACCATAGAAAAGAACGTAATCGCATTTCGCCCCGTGATCATTCAACCCTGGCTTAGAAGCCGCCGAGGGGGTTGGGGTTGGGGATGACAGCGCCGACCTGGTGGGCGGGGATGACCGAGGTGCCGGACTGAGCGGCGAGCTTGTTGTAGGCGGCCAGGGTGTTCTGGCTGTTGAAGTTCTGGTTGATGACGCCCGTCATGCCGTTCTGGCAGTGGTCGCCCTTTTGCTGGGCGCAGTAGTACCAGATGGGCTGCTTGTCGCCGACGACGACCTGGAAGACGTTGGCCGACTGGCCGGCGGCGACGGCGAAGTTGAAGCCGGAGAAGAAGGACTTGCCGTCGTCGAGGGGCTTGCAGGGGTTGGCGAAGCTGGACTGGGCGACGGAGTGGTTCTTGGCCAGGAAGTGCCACTCGACCACGTCGCCGACGTCCGCGACGACGTTGTTGGGGCTGAAGGCGAGGGCGCCGCCGATGCCGGCCACGACCGAGTGGGTGACGCCCGTGAGCTTGACGGCCGTGGGCGCGTCGCGGGCGGTCTGGGTGGGAGCGGCGAGGGCGCCGGTGGCGAGGAGGAGGAGGAGGGCGGCGGAGAGGGTCTTGAGGGAGAACATTTTGAAGGTGTTAGGTTTGAAGGGAGTTGGTTTGAAGGGAGTTGGATGTTGAAGATGGATGCTGAAGATGAGGTGGTTGATTAGAGAAGTGGTTGTTGTTGTAAGGTGTTGTTGTAAGTTGTTGTCGTTGTTGTTGTTGTTGTCGTTGTTGTTGTTGTCGTTGTAAAGGTGTTGTAAGTTGATTGAGCTGATGAGGATGATGAAAAGGTATTATTTCGCAGACATCACCAACTCTTATATAGATCACAAAGTTGACAATCTGACATGGGACCATCACCCAGAACCCAGCCTCCATCAATCCAACTCCCCATCATCATCATCATCATCATCATCACCCTCATCAGCCATCACAACGCCCATCTTCGCCCACGGACTAAACTCCTCCTCCCCTCAGCCCCCCGGGCAGCACACCATCCGGCATCTGAGTCAGCGCCACGAACCAGCTACCGAACCACCACGCCCGAACCCCAGGAACTTCCACGATTTAGGGGGC
The DNA here is from genome assembly GCA_024112705.1 of Microcera coccophila. Taxonomy (NCBI): domain Eukaryota; kingdom Fungi; phylum Ascomycota; class Sordariomycetes; order Hypocreales; family Nectriaceae; genus Microcera; species Microcera coccophila. The sequence continues at coordinate 40,238 of JAMYIC010001599.1, forward strand.
CGGGGCTGACGGTTTAGTGCTTAGACTCGGTAAGTGGCCGCTCCCCCCCCCCTCGTCAGCGTGGCTCGGGGGCTAGACTAGACTCGGTTTGATCGAG
>JAMYIC010000161.1:0-33248 GCA_024112705.1 Microcera coccophila
ATAGCTTTAGGCTATTAGATTAGTACCTACACTTCTGCGATAAGTGGGTCGAGCACACCACTTGAACCTTTTTACCCCCTGTGGGCTGCAGTGTGTGCAGCGGCGTCGAATGACGTTGTCTACCTCGGCTTGTAAGCGCCGTACTTTGGTACTAGCGGAGCGCGAGGGGGGATAAAGTGGCCGTTCGTGCAGGTCAAGCGGCAGTATCGATCAGTAGCTTAAACATAGATTATTCCGCTAGAGTTTCTTCTAAGACTCGGTCCCGGAAGTCTGGGATTGGGACGGCTGCCTATGGGTTCGTGGTGGAGAGGTGACGACAGTGGAATAGGTAACGGCGTGTGAAGCCATCTGCATCCCCATCACTATCCTTATCCATCCCCCTCGATACCCGAAAAATCCTCCCGTTTGTCAAGCCAACGCCATGGCTCTCCTTCGGTGCCGAGATGTGGCTGCGGACCGTCAATTGACCGCTTTAGCCCGTGTGACTGCTGGCTTTCGCCAACCAGATGGCTCAGTTTAAGCGCTGCCGTCGAGCCTCCCCTACCTCGCATCTCCAGCGCATTTCAAGCATATCCCAAGCACTTCATGCATGCACTCAACGCGCATGCCCCTCCTGAAGCCACAGGACCCTCTCATTTTCGATGCGTTTCTCTTTTTTCCCTTCGGTTAGAACTGTCGCGAAGACTATTCATCCCAACCCAGCATTTAACTTTCGGTACGCTCGCTAACGACCCCCACGAGGTTAATCGGCCCCTAGTCGTCTGAAGTTGTTACAAGCGAAACGCGCTTGGCTATCGGGTTGTTGGTGTCCCGACTCAATCAATGCACGAACTGTGGCAGCAACCTGTGGAAAATGACAGAAGAAGCGGAGAATGATGGCAAAGTGTTGGCAGTCCAGCGAAAATTCTCTGGGCCTAAAGAGATCTGCCCCTTGCGTTAGCGTGAATCCTATGAAACTCCCTCCAGGGTTTCATCCGATGTAAGAGATCACTGATGACGATAGTGATGGCCTTCGAGCGCAGGTTTTGCATGACTTTAGCCTCCGTTATTCATTGCTTCTTTCGCTCGGTCTGCCTCTAACGGGAAGGCCATGAACGAGTGTCATGATCTCATCGGGCCAGGAGAAACGTCGATTGTGTTAGCCACACTCGAAGGTATCAGCGTTTCGTTCGTGCAGTGTTGACTCAAGCTATCTTGCTTTTGTGAATACCTTTAATGTTGTTGACTCAATAAGATATTCAGGAGAAAAGCTGGCATCACACAACTCCGAGCCAACTCCTCCTGATCGAGCGACAACTCCGACCCGGATGAGGCACCGCCGTCCCATCCACAACGCCCCAAAAGCCTCTTGGTTTATGCAACCATCGGCAGTAGCCAGCCGAGAATTGTTCTAAAGCTTGAGACAAAACACTTCAGAGTTTATCACCAACTTGGCAAATCTTAGGTTTAGGGCCAAATGCAAACGGCAATCAGGTACACCAACTTGCCTCCCCTTCTCACTAACTAAAACGTTACACCGAAGGATGAGAGGAGATGACTTCCCGTGGTCACAGCTCTGGTATTGCAGATCTATCAAGCGAGGATGGCTGTGTCATGTCCAGCGGTTTCTATGTTCAAAGACTGCCGTTGTTTCTGCCCCTCATTTCAAAGCATTCCCTTCTTCACTTCATCCTTCCGCTCCTCCCAAAGTGTCTTACCGGTGCACGAGCATACTGTCTTATCGTTATCCCAAACTCCCGCACTCCTCGCAACAACGCCCACCACAGTATCCTTATCATTTTGTAACAATCCCGCCTCTTCGTCTTGCTTTGTCAAAACCATGGCATGGCCAATTATTTCCCAGATCTGAAAAGGGTGGTCCACAAAGGTGGCTCCTCGGCCATCTTGTCCCACCTCGACGACGCCTAGAGCACCCTTGTTCTCCTTCTCACCGCCAGACCATACGGCTCCTGTTGATCGTGCACCGTCTGATAGGTTGCCGTACTCGCGGATCGAAGCTCGGTATGTCCCTGGCGAGACTCCCCTGACTGTGAGGTCGACCAAAGTTCGCCCGGAGCTCACTTGTACCATACGCGCTAATCCTCTCACTTCTCGGCTGGGGTCCTCGTCTTCACTTGGAAGCTGTCCTGCGAAAGTCTCAAGGATGCTAACGGCACCTAAGCAAGTTGGCGTTTAGTCATTGGCTCATGCGAGTCACCAGCTTTCGTTCATGTCACACAACCGCCGTTGACAGAATCTGATTGAAGGGTTTGAGGAAATTCAAAAAGTACTCACTTTCTTGTGCGCCCGAACCGCGCAAAATGGCATCCCTACCTGTAGCCTGGATTGCTTCCACAATAGCAGATGGGGCGGCTGGGATCTAGCCTTAGCCCTCATAACCCCATGCCTGAAGGTCACGAGATCGAGACTCACCGGTCCCCTCCACTGATATCAGTTGATCTTTGAGGTTTCCTTCAACCTTGCTGATACCATTAAGCTTATATAGCTGGTCTGAAACGGACTTGATGCAGCCGTCGCACGACAGCGGCACTGCGAAGAGAGTCTATGGTCCGCGGCATGTCGTCAGTACTTCGTCGATCATTATCCGACATCTCTCTGCGTCCCCTCATCAACACTCCATTTCAGAGTGCTGAGCTCTGGGCGCACCTGAAATGAGTTGTCAACCGTCATCTTGCTCTGATCTGCTTAGACGAGTTAGCTCCAGACGGCCGTGTAAGATGAGAAACGGAGCGATCTGACCTGGCGACGGAATATGTTTAGAATTGTTTAGCGATGTTTTATATCGATAAAAAGAATAACCGGCTATCAAAGCTAAAGAGGCCGCAGTAAATGTACGCGGAGGAGTAAATTTAGGCCCCATTTCTATCGGTGAGCATGCGAAATCTAATGTCAAGATTTGAAATCAAGCTGATGCTGGTCGGGATTTGCGGTAGGCCCCGGAGCGGGTCATCACCCGACACTCGGAGAAGTCTCATCACGTGCTAGGATGCGAACTTAGTCAGCCTTAATCCTTAGCATGAAATTTGAGGCTCGCGAGCTCGAGGATCATCCAGTGTAGATTTGACGACCACTGACACCCGTCTGAACTGGGTTCTGCTGCCGGCTCAACTTGTCCGACGTTGAGGATATTGAGGGAATCAACCCTCAGCAGTCGTCAAGATGTCACAAACACTTGGCTTGGTAGGTCAATGCCATCTCGTCAACGCGCAGCAGCTCCTAACCTCGATAGACCAAACTCGCCTACTCTCGAGTATGGCATTCTGTCTCCGCTTCCACCCCTCACCAAACTCTCTCAACTCAACCTGGCGTCACTCCGCCCTCCCTCGGCCGTCTCGCATCACGCATCGCCGTTCTCCTGATGGGCAAGCACAAGCCAACCTTTGATCCTTCGACCGACTGCGGCGACTACGTCGTCGTAACGAATTGCGCGGCCCTGCACACCACAGGACGAAAGAAGTGGCAAAAGACCTACTACCGACATAACACGCGACCGGGTAGTCTGAGGGCCGTGACGATGGATGTGCTGATGGAGAAGCACGGCGGTGCCGAGGTGCTGCGCAAGGCTGTCAGTGGAATGTTGCCTAAAAACAGGTTGCGTGATAAGCGATTGGCAAGGCTAAAGGCGTTTGAGGGAGAAGCGCATCCGTATAAGCAGAATGTGATACGATTTGGAGGTGTACCTGTTGGGAAGGATGGATGGGAGCAGGCTGTCGAGAAGATTCGGGCGTCTGATAAGGAGAGATTATGAGCAAGCCGGATGGGGTAAGACTGGGAGTGTAGAGGATTCAGACTGAAGAGTCGTGTATTATCTGTACCATATTGTGGGCATGTTGAATGACCTAGCATCAAGCAACGCCAGCACCATTGTTTGAAACGTCGGCTGAGGACTGACTTCTTTGCACCATTGTCCGTTCTCACCGGGCCATAACCAGTCTACCAGTTCAGCCAGAAATTCTTCCTAAATGATCTTTCTAAGAATTCTCCAACAAGAATGAGCCGAGCGAAGATCATGTGAGGCAGGGTCGCTAGAGGCAGACATTGGCCATGTGGAGTTTGTTGCGTGGCCTTTCTTCTACGTAATCTACTTCCTAGATGATGTCCAGTTGTCTTCTGTACAGTCCAAAATCACGATCAAGCCAGTATCAACTATCTCAGAAGAGTGCCTTGAGTTCATCAGTGCATTCATTGCTCGTTAAAATAGCCTAGGCCAGGTATCAAAATCCAACAGCATCAGTATCTTTACACGCTCGATTGACCTCCTCAAGATCGGGAAACCTCGCACTTGATAAGGCCGTTGGGGCCGGACTGAGGAGCGTAAACCTCGGCGTCCTTGCCGGTGTTCTTCAGGTCCTTGTGCCAGCTTAGATCTGTTGCAGCAGTTAGCGTCTTTGTCGTGACGAATGGCGACTAGTCTCTGACTTACCAATCTCGAAGTAATGTTTGTTGGGAAGACTGTAAGTGACATTTTCCACATCCGGAACGTCCGCCAAGATGTTCTCGCACATCTTGTACATGGTGGCTTGAACACTAGCACTCTCATCCTCGGCAAAGTGCTTAAGGGTGATATTTCGAGCAGCCTTCCAGGCTTCATCAAATTTGGGCACGGAGTCCTTAACGGCCTGGAGGTCTGTAAACTTCTTCCACTTCCAAACAGCGTCGACATCAGTAGACATGATGCGGTCCCAGACCTCAGGCAGAGTGGTATACTCGTCCCGGATAAAGCCGTGGAATGCCGAGCCGGTGCTCTTCAGGACAGTCAAACCAACGATGGAGCTGTTGACAGTGATGCCTTCTTTTCGGCTAACGCTGACTTCGACATTCCGAGTCTCCTCGCCATCCTTGAGGAAGCTGTGGGGATGAGGCTTGCCGTCAATCTCCATGCGGGTCCAGCGGTGCGTCTTGACCTTGACATGGGCGGCATGGATGTGGCTGTATTTCTCGATAAAATGGCTTCCGAGAATGGAAGCGTACAGCTCCGGAGGAGTGACGGGGTTCTCCTTGGCCTTGATGTAAATGGTGTTCTTGATAGAGTCAGTAGCGACGATGACGCTGTTGTCGGCCTTTGTGTAGGAGGTCTCGATCTCGCCCTCGAGAAGACAGCAAACAGTCATCTCAGTGACGGTCTGAACACCGGTGGCCTCGTCACGATGGACCTTGTAGACGCGGACATTGTCCTTGCCATAGCGAGCTGCGGAGACGTGAGGCATGTTGGAGGCCTTTTCTCGAACAGGGAGGATAGTCATGGGTGGTTGTAGGTTTATGGCGTATGGTGGGGGGAGTGTTGAGAGAGGCTTGGCCAAAGACGACTGAGAAGGATGGTGGCAGGCGGGGCCGTGAGATGATGGCAAGGGTCGATGATGAAACAGAGAGTCGGAGCCCATTATCTACACGTCGAAGGATATCGACAGCTCTATATACGAAGGCGACCTGCAATGCCAGGCTTAGTGAGACACTAAGCTTCCGCCTGCCGGTGACGGACTGCGGCGACCAAGACGCCGCTCTAAGCCGATCAGTTCACTATAATCAAGACGGGATCACAGGGTGAGATACGGCATTGACTATGGATTAGGCGTGGAATTCATGGGACCATCTCGGGGTCACGACGCGGAGGACGCCGATTCCCACAGAGGCCGTCTATCAGCACCTCGGGAGGGGCCAGAACTTGAGGTTTCGAGCAAGGGAACTACATGCAGATGCGGGGCCAAGTTCTGATAAAGGCCTGGGGCTCCTCCGATAAGGACCCCTGGCAGTCGTGATGAATTGCATGATAAGATTGAGTGTTGGATGCCTTCAAACATCAAGACAACCAGTGAATAACGGTATGTTGTGAAGTCGGTAATGACGATGGCGCCGAGTGAGAAAAGAGGGGTAAGCTTCTCAGTCATCGCATTCTGTCTGCCTAGTCCAGAGGTCTCCCTTATTTAGGTTATTTAGGAATGCCCAACGTTACTGTTGCATCTGCTTAGTATCCAACCAATGGAAGTATACTTGGCACACCAACAATCGCAGAGACTTCACTCGTTGTTCTCATTACTCTTCTCCCCTAGGCTCCAGGCATCTTGAAAAGTCTTAGCGACGCATCTTTATTTGGGGGGGGGCGCGGTCGTCCCGTAAAGCATTGAGCCTCAAACGGCCCTGGAACTTGGACTCGCTACGCCTGTACTGTCCTAGCAACTCACCTAGCCTCCCTCACCTTGGACACCTCCAGGCTTTAGCCGTGCACCACCGCGAACGAAGCCGGCTAATGTTTCCTGTTCTCTCCCGCTACAACTACATTGCCAACAAACTTTAAGAGGTCTGCATTTGGAGCATCACCACTTCCTCAGCCTCCCAGGCCCGTTTCTCTAATTGGTCGCTCATTTCGCGTCTCCTCTTTGTCAAGATCCAGTGTCCCTCGCTTCTCCAATAGTTGTTGCTTGTCGTAGCGATCCCTCGTGTTGCTACCTCCGGAGACCTCCACATCCACGCAACCCGTTTGAGCCGTCTCCGCCATTCCTCAATTGCCAAATCTCCATCGCGTTGCCTTGAGTGCCAGTCTCAACTATATATATACCGACTCAAGACCCCCATCGAGCGCCCTTTGACGCTTGGCCAAGCACTGTCGCATACGCCATCCGAATGGGTCGCCCCCCTCCTCCGATCCCCACGTAGGTCGTCCACGATATATCCTACCAGCCAAGCGCAAAGTAGACAACGAATGCGCCACCGAGAATTTCGGGCCCTGTCCCAGCCGGTGGGCTGCTCACCACCGCGATGCTGAGCTCGTCTGGCAACCAGACGCAGAAGGGTTTGACCCCGCCCAGCCAGCAAGCTTTGCCTGGCCGTACCAGCTTCGACCGCGATGGCGGCGGACTACAACCTCCAAATGGCGCCGCCGGGCGCACCCTGTCGGCTTCGGCGGTGTCGTTCAACGCGCGAGGGAGCAGTTTGAACCCGAGCTTCGCTCCCGGAAGCTTCAGTTCCGAATTGCGCAGCCAGATGATGTCGAGCCGATCAGGAAGTAGGGTCGACGTGGGGTCCATGTATCCAACGAGCATCATGGACAAGGTGGACGAGGACGACGCCGATGCCGTGACGGAACAAGCGCTGGCCACCTTGAGGGAACGACTCAATCGCGAGATGAAGATCAAAGAGGGCAGCGAGAACATGCTCGAGGCGCTTAACTCTAAGAAGGCTAAGCAGACCAAGGAGCAGCGACAGAAGGTCGAAGCTGAACTCAACGCGAGCAACGCCCGTATCAAGGAGCTACGTCTGAAGATATCGGAAACCCAGCGACCGCGCCAAGCGCCCCCGGGGACCCCGACCAGGCAGCGAGTCCAAGAAACTACCCTCCCGCCTACTACCGGGGTGAGATCGCCTCAAAGTGCGTCACGGTCGGGCGTTGGGTCGGATGTCGAAGAAACGGCCGAAAGCTCAACATTCGCGTTAACGGAACTGCTTCAGGCGCTGGAGGTGGAAGGGATGACGCCGGAGTACTACGTTAGTCGGGCAAATCAATTGGTGGATCTCTTCAAGCGATACCAGACTCTCAAGTATGACCTTGTGTGGTCGGTTTTTGGGCTGAGGATGCAAGTCATGCTGCTGAGCGAGAGTCGCGAGGTCGTGGCTGCTGGGTATCGAATGACAAGATATGCCATTTCGGATGTCGCATCCCTCAAGAAGATTCGAGGTTTAAATACAGACTATCTAGTGATACGGTGGGTTCCTCGCTGCGCCTCGTTGAGATGCGAGCTAACGTCTCAGGTCTCTAAACAACTACCGAAAGGCGGATGTCGAACGAGAACAGGCTCTCAAATTCATCCGCGCTTTCCTCGATGTCAAAGGGGGCGTAAAGGAGATTTCGCGTGCCGTTGTACGTACGGTTGTGGCTGTCGCAGAGCATGGCGAAGACCGCCGAACCAATGTCCAGGTTGCTGAACAAGACATTGACCGTCTCCGACCGATTTGCATCGAAACCCTGGCCGAAATTCTTGTACGAGATCCAGCATTGTTAGTTGCATCAGGGGGGCTGGGACCCTTGTCAGAAGCACTCTCTGAGGGTGTCTACAAGGCCCCAGAAAGCTTGACGTCCGCGTTCCTCTTTCTTCTGGATTCTCCTAGAAAGCGAAAATTTCTGCAACCCGGATACAGTATAGAAGTCGTTTTCACCGTCTTCACGGATCAGCTGCTGACCAATGAGGCTGTTCTCAAACAAAATTCCAAGGCAATCGCTACGGCTATGAAGTCATGGCCCGGCTTGATGAGCTTGTGCATGTACGACTTCCGAACCATTCGGTCACTACTCACGAGTATGCTCCTACCAAATCCCTTTATTCGAGAGACGGTTCTGGATCTACTCTTCTCCCTGCTTCGAATAAAGCCACCCGCTTGGGCAACATCGTTTTTAGCAGGGCGACGTTTGACCACCTACGGGAGAGTCGCCAATCTGAAATCTTCGACCATTAAGGAGAGAGGCGCACTGTATCAGGAGGAAGACAGCGGCGAACAGAACTTCGTGGAGCATTATACGGCTCTTTTGCTGGGCATTTTTATAAAAGCGGGCGTTCTACCGATCTTGCTTCAGATTGCGCAAGAGGACGAAAATGCTACTCTCAAGCGCAAGACGACCCTACTTATCGGAGAGGTGCTCAAGCTGGCCAGCCGGCTTCTCCCGCCGTCTTGGAATGCAGAGCTGCAGTTACTCCCAGAACTATTTTCAGATGCCGCTCGCGTTGGTAACGAAAATCATTTTATTGCGTCCGGAATAGTCTATCAGATCAGCAGCATCAACAGGACGTTGTATAGGAGTACTCCTTCAAGTAATGGACTCGGCGCATTGACTTCCGGCAACAGCATTGCGGACTTGATGTCGCATGAAGAGCAACCGAAATCGAGCGCGTCGGTCATATTGGATGATGCCACATTCCGTCAGCTTCTCATCGATTCCAATGTCTTGAACAGTTCCAATTATGCCAAATGGAACTGGGAGATCATCATGAAGGTCTTCGACGGTCCGTTGCAAAACGGGAAACGCCTCGAAGAAGCTATCAAGGCCTCAAAGTTCATGAAGCGGATCATCAGCTTTTATCGGCCCTTCAAATACAAGTTTGCCGAAGTCAAGAACACGCGAAATACTCAGAAGTATGTCAGAGCGGGCTGCGCTCTCATGCATGCATTGCTACAATCAGTGGAGGGTGTCAAGTTCCTGGCGGATAGCAAGTTGCTCAGGCAGATAGCAGAGTGCCTGGCGCAATGCGACCCGGTAAACCCTATCTATCCGATGCGAGTATCTTAATACTGACGTTTGCCAGACCAGTGGATTGACCGCTCAATATCCCATGTTTTCGAGAGACCGAATTTCAGATACTCTCTGTGGAGGGTATTTCTCGATGCTGGGCGTCCTTAGTGGGGATCTCAGAGGACTCCAACTCCTAGAGAGATGGAGGATGTTCAATATGATGTATCACATTGTTGACTTGAAGCAGCGCCCTGACCTTATCAAGCTGCTACTTTCCAATTTCGACTACAGCGTTCAGGGCCATCCACGGGTCTTGATATCTAAAGCTCTAACCGCCGGTACCAAGGAGATCCGAATTCACGCGACGAATGCCCTGCGAAAGTATGCCATCCGGCCGCTGCCCTCGGGAAATGGGCAAGGAGGGGTGAGCGACTCCAAATGGGCGATTCAGCTACTTGTTACTCAGCTCTATGATCCAGAGATTGAGGTCTGCGCAACAGCTATCAAAATCCTCGAAAAGGCCTGCAACAGAAAAACATATTTGGAATACATTGTGGAGTGTCGGCCGGCGCTCGATCATCTTGGAGAGATTGGGGCACCACTATTGCTACGCTTTTTGTCAACTTCGATTGGATACCACTACTTGGACGGATTAGACTACATCAGTAACGAAATGGACGACTGGTTCCTGGGGCGCAACGACACCTATGTTAGCGTCATTGAGGCAAGCTTAGCCAAAGCGTTTCTCATAGACCCAGATGAGCATAACCACCGGATAAGCTTGTTCGAGGATGCCGAGGCCGATGCTGATTTTCACGATAGCCACGTGCCACCACACTTTTACCGAGAATTGACAAGGACCCAGGAGGGGTGCAGGCTGCTCAGCGACAAAGGTCACTTCGAAGAGTTCACGGCAACGATTCGCGAATTCGGAATGCAGGCGAACGACTCGGAACTGCTCACCAAAGTCAAGGGGTGCCTGTGGGCGGTTGGCAACGTGGGTTCTATGGAACTTGGCGCCCCGTTCCTTGAATCGAGCGACGTGGTGGGACAGATTATCAAAATTGCCGAGACCCATGAAGTAATGAGTCTACGGGGCACAGCGTTTTTTGTCTTGGGCCTGATATCTCGTTCTGCGCACGGCTTGGAGATCCTTTCGGAACATGGCTGGGACGCTAACACGACGCCAATGGGTAATTCCCTTGGGTTCTGTCTTCCGTCCAACCTGTCTAAGCTGTTCTCACTGGCACCATGGAAACAGAAGACCATCTCGTCCATCACTCTTCCGTCAAGCCAGCGGACTGTGCTTGAGCAACCGCCACCTCGTCAGGCGAAGCCTCCGCTCGATCCCTCGGAAATGCCGCCGCTCCTGAGCGACAATGATATCAGCGACCGAATTCTTGAGCTCATTGTCGACCTTGGGAATATGGTTCTTTACAAAAAGGCCCTCACTGAACTTCAAAAATTAAGACAACGCAAGCCTAGCGCATTCCGTAGCACGGACTTCTTCAAAAAGGTTATGGGGGCCATGGAGTGGAATCACTATCGCTTGGGGGTACGAAGAATGGTCATCGATTTGTTCGACAAGAACGTGATGCGGCAGATCGTCTTCGATGAGGAGACATCGGACGAAAGCGACAGCAGCGATGAGGGCGGCGGTCAGGTCGACGATGAGAGCGACGAGGAAAGCTCTGCCGATGACAGGACGGAGAGGCAAAGGAGCGTCAGTGAGCCTCCGGAGATGCATCCTGACATGAGACCTGCGCCTCTGACCGTTCGACGGTAACTTTGTGCGGAGACCTGGAGCAACGAATATGAGAAACCCGCGGCGGGTCGAATGATATAGATGAGAAGAGACTGTAATTCCACATGATGAACGACGAGTGTACAACACGAAAAGGCCATGAGCATGGTTGCGGAGCGGTTAGCACGGAGTTAAGAGAAAAGCAGCTCGACAAAGCGTACACACGGTATTGTTTCATACGGCAGCGGAGACGCTGGCTGGAATCAAAGGTCCGGAGTTTCGGCAAGGAGTTGGGTGAAGATGTCACAGGATTTGAAGGTTCGGTTTTTGAGTTGTAGACCCAAGATCTGAGGACTATTTAGGGCGTTCTTTGGTAGAAACCCATAGAGAGATGAAGGTATATGACAACGCACTTGGGCTACAATTTTGAGGTTGCAGTTGAGGTCTCCCGTTTCAGATACTGCGGCCTTGATACGGGTGACGTACTCGATTTCACAAACACGTCCGATGGTGCGAATGGTGAGATGGCCTCTTCGAGATGTACACAAGCAAAGAGATGATACCTGTAGCAATTATAGAATATTGATTACAAGCCAATCATCATCGGCCGTTTTATCAACACGATACAGGAGCGACGATGACGTTTAATGAAAACCACCACCTCACATTTATCTGCGTCCCCGCTATCCCCACTCACCTTGTACACCCTCAGAGGGATCCAAAACCTCAGCAACTTGATAAAAAGCTTCAATCTTTCAAGGCGCCGTTATTAAATCAGAACCGACGCATAACCTATTTGCCCTACCTCTGCCAAAACAGAAGAAAGAGACTACATTATGGTTCAAGGAAGGGTGCTGGTCATCGCTGGCTCGGACAGCTCTGGCGGGGCGTAAGTATCACGTTTACTCATTTCCAGGACTCACCCTTCACAGCTTCGCAGAACAAGCAAACATATACAAAGCATAGCTAATGGCATCTCCAGCGGCCTCGAGGCAGACCAAAAGGTCATTGCCGCCCACGGATGCTACGCCATGACCGCCACAACAGCTCTGACAGCGCAGAACACCCAAGGCGTCCACGGGATTCACTTCATCCCTTCTGACTTTGTATCTCAGCAGATCGAGGCTTGTATAGAGGACGTGGGCGTCGACGTTATCAAGACGGGTAGGTCATGTTGAAGAGGCGAGTCTCTTTAGCGAAAATGCATTCTGACGTTGTGGGGTGCAGGTATGCTGGCCACTGCCGAGACAATAGAGGTGGTTTCGAAGATGGTCGTCAAGCACAGCGTCCCGGCGCTTGTTGTTGATCCTGTACGAACCCTGCATCTCCAGAAAGAAATCCCTTAGGAACAGGATTGATGGTTCTAGGTTATGGTGTCAACGTCCGGTGCTCAACTCCTCCCTCACGAAGCAATCCGCCAGCTCTCCCAGCATCTCCTCCCTCACACCACCATCCTCACCCCCAACATACCTGAAGCCAATCTCATCCTTTCCGAAAACGGGCAGTCATCCGCAGATATTCACTCCGTCGACGACCTTGTAAGTATTGCGCAGAAGATACAGGCTCTGGGTCCGAAGTGGGTTCTCGTAAAGGGAGGTCACTATCCTTTCAAGGAGGACTTCTCCGTTGCGGACACGGATGAGGAGAAGAAGTTTGTGGTGGATGTTTTGGTAGGCGAGGGGGAGGTTTTGAAGGTGCAGAGTCCGTACCAGGAGAGCACAAGTACGCATGGGACCGGGTGCTCGTTGGCTTGTGAGTTGCTCGATGAGCTATGGGCAGGAGTTTATGATATTAACAAGTGCAGCTGCCATTGCCTCGAACTTAGCAAAGGGGTTTGATGTCCCCAAAGCTGTGAAGTCGGCGTGTCGATACATTGAGGGAGCGATTCGGACAGCGCCGAGTCTCGGCAAGGGTCATGGGCCTTTGAACCATTTTCACTCGACTTACACGCTTCCTTTCTCACCGTAGGCTACGAGCTGCGCCTGGATTCTGAGGAGCTTGCTGATGACGATGATGCAGGGGTTACTTCATCGAATACCTTCTCGAACGACCTGATGTCAGGGATGTGTGGAAGCAGTTCGTCTACCACCCATTCGTCATGGCCATGGGAGACGGGACATTGCCTCCGGACTCCTTCAAGGGATATATTATCCAAGATTACCTATATTTAGTAGGTCTTAAGAGCCAGTTCCACACACACACACGAGAGCCTTTAGCTGATAGTCTAGATCCATTTCGCCAGAGCCAACGCCCTGGCGGGCTACAAAGCGCAAGACGCTGACGACATCACACAAGTATGCGCTGCGCCTTTCTAATAAAACGCAATAAGCTAAAAATCAATCCCAGGCAACTAAGGTAGTATCGAGCATCATGCAGGAACTCAAATTGCACACCAGCTACTGCGAGACGTTCGGTATATCCCTAGCCGACATCCACGCTACAGGAGAACACCAAGGTGAATCCTCCCGTTCCTTCTCTCATCCTTCTGGGATTTCGCTACCACCCCTCTTCCGCAACGGGCTTTTTCCCCCTCTGACTCAACTAACTAACCTACCTATTCCCGCCAGCCTGTACCGCCTATACCCGCTACTTCCTCGACATCGGCCAAACTGGCGATTGGCTCGCCCTACAGGTGGCCCTCGCCCCGTGTCTCCTCGGGTATGGCGCCGTAGCAGAGATGCTGCATGAGGATCCGAAAACAGAGCGTGAGAACAACTTGTACTGGGCTTGGATCCAGAACTACAATGCCCCAGACTACGTTAAGGCCGTCAAGTTGGGCTCAGGTGAGGGGTATGATGCCGTGGTTGTCAGGGCTCAGATTGACGCGTGCATTTTAGGTCTGTTAGAGAAGCACGCTATCTTGCAGTCACCGAGTAGGATCGAGGAGCTGGTCAAGATTTTTGTCCATGCTTTGAAGGTAAAGGTTTCTTCTTGCTCTATTGGGGGGTATTCTGTGCTAAGAGAGATGCAGATGGAGATTGGCTTCTGGGAAATGTTTCCAGCTAAAGCTTTGAACGGCCAAGAGAGGTGGGGAGCATAGCGAGGGGCAATAAGGTGGTCTAGACAAAATAGGTACTAGAATACAAGATGGAAACCCGAGCGCGCATATGCAGACTCCTGATCGCTGCCTTCACGCTGCTTCTTTGCTTTCTCCCATCCCTGTTCCCATCGCCTAGGGTGTCATTCGTGCATCCCTCTAATTTCGTGATTATCGTCAACTACTCAAACAACCAACCGCCTACTTCGACATCCCCACATCCACTTTCCTGGGGATCTCCCCATCCGGCATCATGAGCCTGAAATCCTGCTCAGGAGGCAGCATCGGCACAGGCGGGGCGTCATCTTGCGCCGCCCGCCTCAGCCTCCCTGTCTGCTGCCGCACCCACGAGTTGACCGTCCTGAACCGCGGGCTAGAGTCTTCGGAGACTTCGGTGCACACGGTGTCCCGACGGCCTTCGGCTTCGGATAGCGGCTCCGAGGGCGAACGCGAGGCGCGATGGGCGGGCGAGTTGGCGGCTTGGGGGGGAGGCATGATGATGTCTCCGTCGCCGAAGCCGGATGATAGGGAGGACCAGGCGCTGCCGACTGTTTGGCGCTGAGCTTGGCGTTGAGCTTGGTAGGCGGCTGATGGTTGGTTGGCGTTGCTCTGTTCTCGAAGAGGAGAGACGGGTAAAACGAGGGCATGCGTTGTGCCGGCGGTGTTGCTCCTTGATACGTTTGGAGTTGGGTTCACAATCGTGGCTCCTCCGAGCATGGTGCTCGTAGGACTGACTTCGTCAGGGTCTACCTGACGGAATGAGGTGTCGATTTTCAACCCAGCGATACCCATGGGCTTGTCGGGGGCAAAGAACTGCGAATCTAGACGGCGAGACACTGACGCAGAAGGTTGGATCGGTACCTTCTTCTCATAAACGTCTGGCGAATGCTCCTCGATGTTATACCACTGCGTGTTTCCGGAATACTTCTTCAGGAAGGGTACTTTGGCGAGCATTACTCGTAGGCGGCTGGGTTTGCGGAAGTTCTTGTCGTCGATAGCGGGAGTAGTTTTGCGCTTCCAAAGTTGATTCCTGAGCTTCCAGCCGATAATGCATAGTCCCACCAAGAGCAAGATACCAACTAGTCTCGTCAGCCACGTTGCTCGGTTCATCCATCTGCCACCCAAGGATATACTGACCAACGATACTCACGCCTATCAAAACAGCGTGCACCTCAGTGTGGACATTGCTGGGGGTTGAAAGCTACACCATGTCAGTTCGTCGTGTTATAACAGAGGAGTTAAAACCAACCGTAGCGGACTCCTTCTCGGGCAAAGCCGCCTTTGATGGTGTGGCCGGCAACAGGACCGTGGTCGATCCATTAGGCCCGTGAATTTGACCCTTCCCCTTTGCATTGTCTTCGTAATCGCTATCGCTCCATGAATCACTTGAGCTCTCGTCGCTGGATAGCTGATGCCTAGCGGTTAAGCCAGTAGAGATGGACCGCGCGACCTTTCCACCCCGTCTCGAACTGGAGTCTGTAAGCCCAATGGCATTAGAATCTCGTCGACGCTGCCTACGCCTAGGTCGGCGCTCAAGAGCGACGTCCTCAGTCTCGTCGTCGTCGGCCCGGGTCCACAGGGGAAGAGTGAAGCCATCGGGATGTCTGGCTTCCAAGAGAAATCGGGTCTCGGCCGTTGGCGCCATCGCTACTCGTTGCTTCAAGTATTAAGTCTTTTATTTTCTTCTTTTCTTCGAATATCACAAAAGCAAGGCAACTTTGCTTGGTCCCCCAAGAGAGCGTAGGTTGAACGAGTGGAAGGTTATTAAAGTGAGCCCCGTCACAGACCGGATGGCTCACGCAAATTAATGACACGAAAAGAAAAGGACCAGCCCTGAGTGAGAAGACAAAAAAAGAGACGGGAAAGGCCAGAGGGAAGGCGATGGATTAGATACCTGGCCGCCTCCAAATTCTGCCTTTTCGAGATGTGAGCTAGAAGAAAGGATGAGGATGCCGCCGGGTCGCGCGACAATCGAGCCTTTGAATATGATACGAGCCAGGGTTTACGATCCCATCGAGGAATTGCCGGAGCTGAGGCCGCAGATGCCACCTCCTCGCTAGGTCGACCCGCTTCAGGTCTAGGGACTCGTCAACTCCCATCTCCATCTCCCGCGCATCATCATCGAAGTGGCCGGCTCGGGAAGGCCATGACCTCGGGGTGGACAGGCACGCGACCGAGATGCCCTGTCCCACGAGGCCTCAAGCGCCAGATCGACAGGCGGAGGCCGAGAACTGTCGGACGACTGTAAGACCTAAACGTTAACGACAGTAAAGCCCGGAGATTCGGCAAGGGGAGGCTGTAAGAGAGTTGCTTAGCAATGCTTGGCGGTACTTTGAAGCGGGTGGTGTTAAGGGAGTACCGACCAGTACGGGGGAGGCGACGCGTTTCGGGACCAGGGGCGGCTCGGTTTCAGTCCAGTTTCTGCTTCGCCGTGCAGTGGCGCAGGATTTCGGGTGACGGTGCCTCGGTTAATAGCTGTCGGAACTTTTTGAGGGCTAAAAGGTTCTTTAAAGCAAATGTGCTTTGTTGTTTTGGTGGTTTTTGGATGTTGTTGATGTTTTCTTCTTTTCTCCTTTTTGCCGAAGTTGCGCACGAGGTAGATCGGCGAGGCTTCGTGATACTCGACCCGGGTTCCGAAGCAGAGACTAGGGACCGCCGAAACAATATTCCTATCCGAACACCTCACCCGGCCATATCCTAGAGAACGCTGATCAACTCCTCGCCGAACGATAAGCCAGGGCTTGGCGAACATCTGAAAACGCCTCGGCTGGTAAATGTGAATTTGTTTTCCCATGTGGTTTCTTCCGTTTGATGACGTCCACTTCCTTCTGCCATCGAGCATCAATACAAGTCTGTATGATGGGAATGACGTTGATGGTCATCCTGAAACAAAACCTCCCGGCTCCGGAAAGGTTGCAGAATGCGCATGGCCATTGCTCAACAGTCCGAGTTGCGTCCGCGTCTATGTGAGTTGAACACGTTGGCACTATAGTTGAGGAAGTAGACGGTTGTTCTAGTTGCCTTGCATGATAATGAGGCATTATGCTGATGATGCGCCATGACACAATGAGTACGATTTGTCCTTGCAACGACACGGGAAAACTGAAGGGCCTTCTATCAATAAGAATCTCAATCACCGTCGATTACAAATCTGTGTTTTCTAGCTCACACAAAGGCCGGGGTTACCGATGGGGGTCCCATTCCATTTCCAGACCATTCAGCTGTCAGCCAAGGGACTCCCAGCATATCTACGTTGAGAGAACTTTCCGTGGCTCCTAGTCTTCGTCCTTCGTCAAGGTTCTCTCATAAGGGGGCCCGTCCGTGACAGGGTTTGAGGATGTTTATTACTACAGAAGATGAAACGGAGGACGGTGCTCATGGTGAGTGATGAGATTCGGCGTCGAATCAGTGAAACCATAGGATATAGCAAGGAGGCTGGAGTAGCGGAGAGGATGGACGACAGGATGAAAGGTAGAGAGGAGGGGGAAATGAAGACCAGTGCAGTATGGGGTGGGGAGCTGATATACTATCCTTCCAAAGAGAACTTGAGGCTTCATCGCCTTGCCAAGAGCACGATATCACCATTCACAACATCACTTGCCCCAACTCCATGACCAGCAGCAGGCTGGAATAACAGCCCGCAAAGAACAAAATGTGTCAAGTACAAACACAAGAACCAATTCAGCCGAGAGCACCGGTACCGATAAGATGTTTCATCGCATCGGCAAAGGCGAACTCAATCCTCCAAGATAAGCTGTCCTGAAACAATACGCCGAAGACCCAAGGCCTAGAACATGCTGAACTACATCTGCCACTCCAAGCTCAAATCTTTCAGGTGTCCTTCATTTCACAATTAAACAAGATGTCAATGATGATAACTTCATGATTGTTCGACTCCGTCTGATGCTGGATCGGGTCCCCCATCCCATCCCTACAAATCCAAACACTTCCCCAGCTTCACATCTCCCCGGATTACAACATACACTGGGCATAGGTGTCCAAAACACCATGCTTCAAAACGACAGGATCGGGTGAGCCGCTGGCCAACGCACTAGGACATTGAGATTAGACCCAGATGTCAGGGCGCACATGCACCAGTAGCGCGGATCTGGTATTGGCGCGCTTCCACTTCGGTGAGGCTCCACGAGGGCCAGATCCACCCGGTCCAAAGGAGGGAAACAAAGGACACTAGGAAGACTGGGAGGACTGGGAGGATCCGGAGAGACAAGAGAGACAGCCAACGGGATGGATGGGCTGGGGAAAGGGAGAAGTAGTCAGGGCAGCCTCCCGAGTGTCGAGAGGCTCAAGTACAGAGCGCGTAGAGCCAAGGAACACGTTCTGCAATTAGAACAAGACTGCGGCTCCAAAGTGCAGTAGTGGCAAAAAGGGGACGGAAGAGTTAGTATAGGCAGTTGTGATTAGAATTCTCTTCGTCACGGAGCATATGCCACGAATTGGATGAGGTAGAGTGTATCCAAGGTGAGGGGGGTAAGGTAAGTGAAAGATGATGCCCCCTTTCGGACGATTGCCCGGACCGACCATACGGCATATTCACCCCCGCTAACGGCAGAGGAAACGAAAATGTGGTACTCGAATAATTATAAGGTTGCGTTAGTTGCAATCAATCAAAGAGATACGGACCAGCCAGTGACGGGCGTGGGTACTTCGCATGTGGGCACATGATTAAGGGTCCAGCGTGGAGTCTCTTATCCACGATGCTGAGAATAACACCGACCAGAGCACTAATAAGAATTGCCCGAAGCTCACGAAGCGGGTTCAGTGTGGAAACGGTATCCAACTAGGGCCCTGCTGAAGACATTCCAGATTTGGGAGACCACTAACGGTAGCCCTACCCTTGGAACTAAGAGTACCGTATTCACATGGCCATCACTCTCGAACCACACAGCTGCCCAAGATGACACTCACCGATTCACCGACATAGACCAGAAGATATCTGATGAAGGATATTGAGTGTAGATACGGCGGGTCCCGGAATCTCGGGTCCATGGCCTCGGGCCTAGGATCTGGGATCGCGAAAAACCGGAGTGGTTAAGCCAAGGCGGCCAGCGCAAACGAAGACCAATTGGTCGGGACGAATGGAAGAATGGACGAAGAGTTGCGCAGAGCAGAGGATGAGTGCAGCGAGGTGAATGAGGCAATAGAACGCGGGAAGATGTACTGCCTACCCATGCTCCAGAGGTTGAGTGTCCACCGGTCAAATCCACACCTAGAGATGGATAGCATCCACACCAAGCTTCGAGATGCGGCGCAATAAGCAAACCGGGCGCCCGGAGAAACACCGGGGCATGTACCGTATCTTTCGGACGATTGAGAACTGATATGAGAGAGCACATGTTCGCCATGTGAGGCTGCTGCAAGATCCGAGATCTGCATGTGCCTCTTCCGGACGTCGAATACAACCTCATCCGGCGTGTTCAACGTACAGGTAAATCACACTGGTCCCGTCGCTGGAGCTTGAGCGATCGCAGAGCGTCGAGCACTAAGCTTCCAGCGGCAACCCCTGTGAGACTTCCAGCTCTCAAATTTTGCGACAATTTCATTACCCGTCTTGGATGCGCCATAAAAAAAATGAATCGCGACTCCATCGTCGAGCTGCCATCCCTGCTGGACTGATCCAGGTTAGCGGACGTAGCGGGTCGGCGGCTTTTCCGTGGCGGCGCTAAAAGGGCAGAAAAGCTCCCGAGACTCTGTTAACAGTGACGCTATTGCATTTGCGAGCGCTGCCTTATCGTTGGATGCTGTTACAGTACTGGTTATTTGTACTGTGTGCTGGAGATTCGAGAATCAAGATGCACCCGCTGGCCAAGCTTACAGCTCCCTGTTGCGTGTGTGGATCATCGCCCCGAAATCCATAATTCCCTCTGCCCTCCAAGTGCTTGCGACGACGCCAAAAGAGTCTGACGCAGAGAAGGCAAGCCGGCCCTAGAGGTGACTCCCGCAAGCTCCGTGTCTCCCTGGTCTCTCTGAGCTCCGTCACCCCCCGTCCTGCCCGTGCCCTCGTGTCCTACATTGCTCTGCCTTCTAGATACCCTCACCCTAAAATCTTCCCCAGACTTGTCACTCCCTCTCCCTCTCCACGACCTCTACCCTCCCCGTCCCGGCTCTTAAAGCCTCTGCGCATTTTACATTGCTTGCTCGTTCATCCCTCAATTGAGCTTCCAACACACAATGGCTTCCTCCGCGCGAGCCATGTCCGCCCTCACCAGGGTTGGTCGGATGGCCCCAAGCCATGGTATTTCCTCCAGAGCCCTTTCTACCGTCTCAAGGACATCAGCGAGGCCCTCGATTGCCATGAAACTGCAGCATTCTGGCCGCCTTGCCTTCCGAAGAGCCTACGCCGACGAGGCGCCCAAGCCCAAGCCCAAGCCCGGCAAGCTGCGAAGGACATTGCGATGGACCTGGAGATTCACCTACCTCTCCATGGGTGGTCTCGTCGCCTACGCAGCCTACAGCATCTATCAAGATAATAACCCCGAGGCGCAGTCCGAACCTGATCCGAGCAAGAAGACTCTGGTTGTTTTAGGTGAGCGTCATTGCCATGACTCCCAGTATCGCAAATTGGAATTGAGTCACTGACCCGAAATTTTCATCAGGAACCGGATGGGGATCCGTCGCCCTCTTGAAGAACCTCGACACCGAAAACTACAACGTCGTTGTCGTCTCTCCCCGAAACTACTTCCTCTTCACTCCTCTTCTACCATCATGTACTACCGGCCAGATCGAGCACCGCTCCATCATGGAGCCTATCCGCAGCATCCTCCACCATAAAAAGGCTGCTGTCAAGTTCTACGAAGCCGAGGCGTCGACAATTGACCCCGACCGCAAGGTTGTCAAGATCGTCGACAACTCCGAGGTCAAGGGTGCCATTTCTGAGACTGAAATTCCCTACGACATGCTCGTCATTGGCGTGGGCGCCGAGAATGCCACCTTTGGCATTCCTGGTGTGCGAGAGCACGGCTGCTTCCTCAAGGAGATTCCCGATGCCCAGGTGATCCGCAAGAAGATCATGGATTGCGTGGAGACGGCCGCTTTCAAGGGTCAGACGACTGCGGAAGTTGACCGGCTGCTACACATGGTCGTTGTCGGCGGCGGTCCCACCGGTGTCGAGTTCGCCGGTGAGCTGCGCGACTTCTTCGAGGAGGACGTCAAGAAGCTGGTCCCTCAGATCAGCGATCGCTTCAGGGTCACTCTAATTGAGGCACTCCCCAATGTCCTTCCCTCTTTCTCCAAGCAACTGATTGAGTACACCGAGAACACTCTGCGGGAGGAGCACATTGACATCAAGCTCAAGACCATGGTCAAGAAGGTCACCGAGGATTTTGTTGAGGCTGAGGAGGTGCGTCCCGATGGCTCCAAGGAGCTTATCCGGATCCCCTACGGCTTGCTGGTTTGGGCCACCGGCAACGCCATCCGACCCATCGTCCGAGATCTTCTCGCCAAGATCCCTGCTCAGAAGGACTCGCGCCGTGGTCTCGCCGTCAACGAGTACCTCGTCGTCCAAGGCACCCGCGACATCTGGGCCGTCGGTGACTGCGCCGTCGCCGGCTACGCTCCTACCGCTCAGGTAGCCTCTCAGGAGGGTTCGTTCTTGGCCCGCCTGTTCAACAACATGGCTAAGACCGAAGCTGCCGAGTCGCGGATCAATGAGCTGAGCGGCAACCTGAACATCAAGCAAGGAAACTCGGCCGAGGCTGCGCATGAAATTGAGCGGCTTGAGAAGCAGCTGAGGAGGATCAAGGATGTCAAGCCGTTCAAGTACTCTCACCAGGGTAGCTTGGCTTACATTGGCAGTGAGAAGGCCGTGGCCGACGTGCCTTGGTGGAACGGCAACTTTGCCGCTGGCGGTGGCATGACCTACCTCTTCTGGCGAAGTGCCTATCTCTCAATGTGCTTCAGCAGTAAGTTTCCACCACGTCTTCGACATTCCTACCATCACTAACATGCGGCTAGCACGCAACCGTGTTCTGGTGTGTATGGACTGGCTAAAGTCCAAGGCCTTTGGCCGTGATGTTTCCCGCGAGTAAACCAGCGAACAATCTAAAACACGTACACGATTCGATACCCGATGAAATATGGAAGCAACGGACCGACATTTTCGCCTCGTAGATTACGCAGCTCTACGACTTGTCTGTTTGTTACTGGGGTGTTGGAGCAATAAATATGGGCTAAACTACCTGGCAGGGCTAGAAGTAATAGACGAATGATTAGAATCAGGCTTGGGCTGGGTATGCTTCAATTTGTAACTTTTTTGGCATTGTTTCTATGAATCCTTTGTTTTTGGTTTACTTGCATCCCGAGAAGGTTGGAGATGGCAGGACCTGTAGGACTGGTGGGCTAAAAGAATACTAATGAAAACGGAATGTCTCTCATACGATGATACAAGCCATATGCCATGATCCCCGTCGCTTTAGTCTGAGCTGTTTCCCGAAGCGTTCCGAGTTTGTCTTGGCAGGTCTCTCACATGTGAAGCCGGTGAGAATCCATGTTGATTGTGACACGAAAACGTATCGTAAGACAACACCTCTGACGTGAAAAGCGATAGCCCAGCTCCGATTATGCCTTAGGGCAGGTCCTAGTATGGCGTCGACTTGAGGAGATTTCTCGGGGTCCGGTATCTCTTCCATTGCGGGGCAAATCCTTTCCATCTACCCCACGCCATGAGGATCTTGCAGTAGGTTAGCAGGGCTACGGTAACTTCTTCAACCAATGCCAAGTCCGGCTCTACTTTGGTTCGCTTCCCAATCCATCGATTGCCTGTCATTACAGTATTGACCATGAGTGAACCGGTGGCTTCTCCCCCAAACCTCGTTGGGGAGGAGTTGGCAAGACAGATGGATGAGCAGGATGAGTTGAGGCATCTAAGGGATGAGTTCAATATCCCTACCAAGGCGGAAGTACTACGCACGACTCTCCAGACCTCCAGCACAGGTAAACCATCGTTCCCATGCCGTATTCACAACACACTCCTAACCTACCTAGACGATAATGCCGACCAGGCCATCTACCTCGTCGGCAACTCCCTCGGCCTCCAACCCAAACGCACCGCAACGCGTATTCAGCAATATCTCTCTACCTGGCATACCCAAGGAGTCCAAGGTCACTTCAAACCCCTATCCGACTCGCCCTTGCCAACGTGGCTTGACGTCGATGCCCGCGCAGCAGAGATGGTTGCCCCTATCGTGGGTGCGCGAGTGGACGAGGTAGCGGTTATGCAGACGTTGACGGCGAATTTGCATTTGTTGATGGCGGCATTTTATAAGCCTGATATTAGGGGGAGACATAAGATCATCTTGGAGGGGAAGGCTTTTCCAAGTGATCATGTGAGTGTGGTGCTTTTTCTTCAGCGCCTACGACTGTGCTGATGGGGTGTAGTTTGTTGTTGAAACGCAAATTAGGCATCATGAGTTGAAGCCAGAGGAGTCTATGGTTCTTGTTGAGCCAACGTCTTCCGAGGATATCTTATCGACGGACTACATCAAGTCCATTATCAAAGAACACGCCTCGACGACAGCCGTGTTGCTCCTCCCTGGAATTCAATACTACAGCGGCCAATTCCTCGACATGCCCACTATCACAGCCTTCGCCCAAGAACAGGGCATATTCGTCATCTGGGATCTCGCTCACGCCGTCGGCAATGTGCCCCTTAAGCTCCACGACTGGAACGTCGACGCCGCGGCATGGTGCAGTTACAAGTACCTCAACGGCGGCCCAGGCTGCATCGGCGGTCTCTTCGTCCATGAACGGAACAGTCAAGTCGACGGCGATTATCCCAACCGCCTCGCAGGATGGTGGGGAAACGACAAAGCCAGCCGCTTTGCCATGGAACCAGGCTTCCACCCCGTCCCCGGTGCAGCAGGATTCCAACTCAGCAACCCCTCTGTCCTGGACATAACCTCCCTCACTGCCTCCCTCGAGGTCTTCCACCTCGCTGGCGGGATGGGACCTATACGCGCCAAGTCTCTTAGACTTACAGCCTACCTTGTTAGTGAGCTACGTCGACTGGAGAGGGATTTTAGGGGATATTGGCGGATCGTCACCCCAAACGAGCGGGAGCAGAGAGGGGCGCAGGTCAGTATCCTGTTGGCGGAGGGGCTGCTGGAGGGTGTGATGAAAGGGCTTGAGGAAAGGGGGGTTCTGGTGGATGAGAGGAGGCCGAATGTTATACGAGTGGCACCGGCAGCTTTGTATAATGGTTTCAGGGATGTTTGGGGTTTTGTGACGGCGTTTAGGGCGACTCTAGAGGGGATTTTGGATGAGAGGGCTGGGGGGCGGAGGGAGCCGGGTTCCAGCTAGTATTAGAGATTCGAGTAAAATAAGCGAAAGAGACTTTGATATCACCATCCTGCTTTAATTCTTTTGGAGCCTACGGAAAGCAGTTTGGTGGAGGCGTGTCAGTGGTTGGGATTAAGGCGAGGTAGCTCATGGCTTTCTCGTGGTACTGGGGCTAGGCCTGGTAGAATCTCGTCCACTATCTAGAGTTTAGGTGTGATACTTTTACGGTCAGATCTCGTGTTCATGTATGCCTATTCCATTCTTCTATCATCTCATAGCAGTGATCATCGCCTCGACCCCATGAAAGAAGCTTACACACAATTTCATTTATTCAGTGGAAATTACAATGACTAGTGTAACCGACCCTGATCAGTGATCCACGGAAAGCTATAACGCTCAATAAATTTCCTAATACTCACCAATGACCATACGAACCATCTCACATCCGATAACGAACCACTTGAGATCAATTGAGACAGTTGCTCCGAACGAAAACTGATGCTTTAGGGTAAGTTGGCCCGGAGATATCTAACCGCTTACATCAGCAGCACAAGCCTTTATCTGAGATTTTCCGAGCATCAGGAAAAGTGGAGCAGAAGGACTAACTTTTTTTATGGGGCGCGCCTTGTCCGCCTGCCTCTTAGGCCTGTGCTGACGCGCTAGTGGCCAGTGGTATCGACTTTTCCTAGCGGCGAAAGAAAAAAATTTGGGTGCAGGAAGACCCTCGAAATCTGGTCGGCCCAGATTCTTTCATCAAAACACAAAACTTTCTTCCTCCCGACATCATCCCCAACCCTCAAACACGCACTCCTTTCCATCCTTCAGAGGGCCTTTTCATCAACGCGATACGTGGTACCGCTTCATTCCTCGACTCTCTTCTCATTCTCTACCCCTCTTTCACGTCTTCAGAACGATTTCCCCCCGTCTTCTGATTCCTCGTCTCTCCTGAATCATGTCTGGCGGATACGAAGGCGGATACAACGGCGGTCGCAGCGGCGGCGGCGGCGGCGGTTACGGCCGTGATCGAGGTGATCGCGGTGATCGTAACGGCCACGGCGGTGGTTATGGCGGGTAAGTTTTGATTCCTGACTCTGGAGTTCTCGCGTGATGGTTTGCGCCCGCGCCTGTTGGCTGGTGAATGGGGCTGAGGCACTGTTGCCTTGTGAGCGGCATCGCGTCGACCATTACCGCAGCGCATTCCATCACGAGTTTCATCGCTCAAATGCTGACAATTCATCAGCCGAAGCAACGGATACAGCAACGGCAATGGCTACCAAGGTGGTGGTGGTGGTGGCTACGGAGGTGGTGGCTACGGTGGTGGTGGTGGTTATGGTGGAGGCGGCTATGGAGGTGGTGCCGGCGGCGATCGAATGAGCGCTCTCGGCTCTGGCCTCAAGCAACAAGAATGGGGTATGCTTATCTCGTACAATGGTATAACGCGTTCCCCGCTAACAATTTTCAGATCTCTCCTCCATGCCCAAGTTCGAGAAGTCCTTCTACAAGGAGCACACCGAGGTCGAAAACCGATCACCGGCTGAGGTCGATGCCTTCCGCCGAAAACACCAGATGACCATTGCTGGCTCTGATGTTCCTAAGCCTGTCGAGACCTTCGACGAGGCTGGTTTCCCCCGATATGTCATGGATGAGGTTAAGGCTCAGGGTTTCCCCGCTCCCACTGCCATTCAGTCTCAGGGTTGGCCCATGGCTCTTTCTGGTCGCGATGTTGTTGGTATTGCCGAGACTGGTTCCGGAAAGACCCTGACATACTGCCTTCCCGCCATTGTCCACATCAACGCCCAGCCTCTCCTAGCCCCCGGCGATGGTCCTATCGTCCTGATCCTTGCCCCTACTCGTGAGCTTGCTGTCCAGATCCAGCAGGAGATCAGCAAGTTTGGGCGATCTTCTCGCATCCGAAACACCTGCGTCTACGGTGGTGTCCCCAAGGGTCCCCAGATCCGAGACCTGTCCCGAGGTGTCGAAGTCTGCATTGCTACTCCCGGTCGTCTGATCGACATGCTTGAAGCTGGCAAGACTAACCTTCGCCGCGTCACCTACCTCGTCCTCGATGAGGCTGATCGTATGCTTGACATGGGTTTCGAGCCCCAGATCCGCAAGATCATCGGCCAGATCCGACCTGACCGACAGACTCTCATGTGGTCCGCTACTTGGCCCAAGGAAGTCCGCGCTCTTGCCTCGGACTTCTTGACCGACTTCATCCAGGTCAACATTGGTTCTATGGAATTGGCTGCCAACCATAGAATTACCCAGATTGTCGAGGTCGTCACTGATATGGAAAAGCGAGACCGCATGATTAAGCATCTTGAGAAGACAATGGAGGACAAGGCTAACAAGATCCTCATCTTCGTCGGTACCAAGCGTGTTGCCGATGATATCACCCGATTCCTCCGCCAAGACGGATGGCCAGCGCTCTGTGAGTATACATCTGCCAACGACACATGATCGCACTTTGCTAACCAGCTCATAGCCATTCACGGAGACAAGCAACAGAACGAGCGTGACTGGGTCCTCGACCAGTTCAAGACCGGAAAGAGTCCCATTATGGTTGCTACTGACGTGGCTTCGCGTGGTATTGGTGAGTATCGACCCTCCCCTTCCCTTTCCCCATGGCAACATCCAGCAAAACACTTGCTGTACTTTACTCTCGTGTTTAGGGGCTCTCTTGAAAGTGCAAATCTGCCTGATATAATCGTGTCCACTTGGTTCTCATTCCATGGAGTCTTGATCCGCTGTGTAGCTCATGTCCTGCTATACTCGTATTTCCGCTCTTGTACCGTTGTCGCTTCCGTGGTACGAGCGTGGAGGTGGCATCTCTTGACCCGATCAAGCTGTCCCCCAAGGCTCCCTTGTCCCGAGGACCCGGTGACCGCATGTCCCTGGATGGATGGCATTTGACGCACGCACCTGGATTGCCCCAGTCTGCCAAGGAGTGAAGCACCAATAGCCTGCCAATATGCTTAGCTATCAACCTTCATCTCCCGCGCTGGAACGTTGCTATACAAACCCCCGTTTTCGCCTGCTAACCATGTTTCGCTATAAAGATGTTCGCAATATCACCCATGTGTTGAACTACGATTACCCCAATAACTCGGAGGATTATATCCACCGCATTGGTCGTACCGGTCGTGCCGGAGCGAACGGTACTGCCATTACCCTGTTCACCACTGATAGTACGTTGACCCCGCTCCCTTTCTCTCGTGAAACTTGACACTGACGACTCGTCTAGACCAGAAGCAGGCTCGTGATCTCGTCAATGTCCTCCAAGAGGCCAAGCAACAGATTGATCCTCGTCTAGCTGAAATGGTCCGCTACGGCGGTGGCGGCGGTCGTGGTTACGGCGGCTACCGTGGACGTGGCGGTGGTAGAGGTGGGTTCCGTCGACGTTAAATCAGCAAAGACATCAGCCCGAGCTGACTGGCCCTCCAGCCAACGCCAACAACCTGCCGATCGGTCATCGACGATGGTAAGAATGACTTCCATCATTGATCGCGCTCGTTTGTTACATGAAGATCCCGGAACTCTCGAAACCTTGAATTCCCCCCCAAAAGCACATTATAACAAAGGCGTTTGTTAGAGGACAGGTGTGGTTCTTTTAGACATTGACTTGCAATTTGCGAGTATGGAATACGGTCTGCTGTTTATGGTTGAGTTTGGGAATGCATTCTCACGGCATATTTCGTCTTTTAATTTTCTTTTGTCTCTTGTTGCTGAAAGTAATGGATTAGACTGGCAATTGGCATTGGGGGAGACAAACCACAAGAGAGAATTACGTATCTTGCTGGATGAGCAAGGCCTAGGAAGAGTTTTAAGGCATCTCTCATTGGAGACTCGGTAAGGGCCAGTGATAAGTTTGCTAGCTGGACTGAGCTAGGAGATGGGGGTCCCTGACGATGACGCCGTCTGTCGTCGTTGTCCACTGATAGAATGTTGTAGTGATTTACAATGACCCATGTCAAACTATGTAACCCATTTGACCGTGTGCTCTTGTGAAAGACCTTTAGGAATGCTCTCAGTGAGGCTCGGGTAAGATTCAACTCTATGCTTGTCGATTTCGAAGCGGCAAGAAACCATACTCTTCTGTAGAAGCACACCACTTAAACTCCATCTTTAGTTCTCGATGACAATATCGATACACACTTGGGATGTCATGAGGACAGACGCAGACTTGATGTTGTTAAATAGTTAATGCCAATGTAGCATCGATATCTACAACCGTCCTGGGATCGTTGACGTAGGCCAGCCAGTCTGGGGTTCACCATATTTTGAGCTCAACTTACCAACAGGCTAAGCCGCAATATTCAAACGCTCCGCTAGCGAAGCCACGGCAAGCCAGCTATCCTACAACATGCCCTCTTGTACGAAAGGTTTGATTTCGTCCCCACGACTACGGAAGAACGGTTGCAGAGGTAAGCAACCCGTCTGCAACCCCAACCCGGTTTCAGCATCTCGCCAAGTCCGGCATCGGGCATCGTCGTGCTGCATGCAGTGTTGTTGTCGTGATGAGCCTCGTGGTGGCTTGGAGGGGGATGGGGAGGGGGTCTCACTTATTATCCGGACCGAGACTAAGGCGTTACCTGGATGTCTCGCAAGGAGGGGAGGGTGACACGGCAGAGACTGTTTCTGGAAGACGTGGGTTCGTGTTACGCGGTTTGGACGACGGTGTAACGGGCGTTGTGGTGACGGTTCTGTTTTGCTCGAGTGGTGGTGTGCTTGTGAGGTTGAGAGGGGGGGGTTAGTGGGATGGTGGGTGATGGGTTCGTCTTGTTGGATCGTGTTGTGTTTACTGGCGGTGTTGGATAAAGGGATATGAATTGACAGTTTCATTGCGTGTGTGTGTCGACAGATGAATCAGGGGAGGTGGAAGTAAATACACTAGTGAGCACCTCCAACATGTTCCTTGTGCTCACAGTCTATCTTGGAGATGGCATGCCGAGTGTTGGTGGAGGGACGATGTTTTACGAGGAGGTTGGCAGCGATGCTGGCTTCGTTACACGACAGTTCAACCGCGTGACGATGTTGGATATTCCGCCCTTTGGATACTACATCGTCTCAAGACGGGAATGCCTTCATCGCAAGGCTACCTACCCTACGGATTCTGAGGTTCTCGACGAAGAGGTAAGGGGTGTTTCCCATACGTCCCCAAGACACAAGGCGTCTGGATCCGCGTATCTATGCCCACTCCCTATAATCTGGACACTCTTGACTGGTCTATGTTATTTGAATCTGAGACGGATGACATACATCATGCTTCATCGTAGCAAAGACAACAATGACATGTAGTAGTCGACACGAGACGTAGCGAGCCACAGTACTGCCCTTGCGTCTCGAAGACCGGATACAGAACTGATCATCTTCGAGGATGGAAACACTAAAACTCAAGGTAATAACGCCGTGAGGACCACTATGTTATTGTCTACAATACAATGAACATTTGATGTCTACCCTCGACGTGGAGTTGTGAGGTCAACACTGATATGGTATACAGAAGGGAGGAACCATGGCGATTGACCGCGCCCCTTACTCCTCCAATGACGAAGTTGATAAGGGCATCATAACATCAGACTACTCCTTGTGGGCTTGGGAGTCTCGCTCACGCGACGGTTTTTTTGTTATCATCGAACGAGCATCATGTACCGAAGATACAGGCCGAGTCTTCATTTCACATGTCCGGCCATTGACCGGGATGGAAGGATATGGCCTCAATGCAGCGCTACGAACGGGCTTCATTTCGTCCGTAATTCCTCCAAAGAGCCCTGTTTCCCGAAGCCCAGTATCACAACCAATGGTGGCGGCGTTATGCCCCATGCGTCTTGGATCCTTATCATCCACGATCCGTCTAACTTCGATGACGACCATGGGGGTAACAAGCGGTCGAAGATTGGGCAGCAGTGCACTCCGAGTCAGGCCATAATCCTTGAAACGCGGTGAAGAGTCTCAGGCGTTTTCCTTTGAGGAGGGCGTAGATCATGGACTCTGCAAGAATCGAGATGGCGTTCCTAAACGTCTCCCTCGAACATTAACCCCATGCTCAGTGCTGGCACCAAGGAGACGTAATGTCCTTTGATGTTATAGGGTAGTAGATCAGCACTGAATCGGCGATGATCGTAGGACTACCTCTAATAGGGGGGCGTTGGTGTTTAGTGCTGAGTTGACGTCGATCAGACCCAACCTGCATGCTGTAGGTTCGGGGCGCGTGATTGAAATTCAAAGCCGCAATTTGTCTACAATCGAGCTCGAAACATATCCAAGGCCATCAGACGAGGTACCCGTCGCCTCGTCGAAGCATTTGCACAAGGTTTTCGAAAGTGTGTGCTGACCAATGCTTGTTCTTACACTGCGCGGAACCTTCGTGACGCCTCAGTTGACCCCCCTGAAGAGGTACCGTAACATCGCAAAAGCCTCAATAAGATCGTGATCCTGCAGAGAACCTCACCGCTCCATTCAGTTTGACCAGCCACAAATCCAATAATCGAAGATGGCTTTGAGCAGGGCACTGTCACAGTTCCGCAATTACTCGGATGCAGGCCACAGCCATAGACTGCTCATCTCAGCATCCACATCGTCATGGCCCCATAGAGCACGACGGGAGGGAACAACACGACGACCCTGGTGCCCACCGAGGCGAGTTGGACATGCAGTACACAGAGGAGAGGTGTGATGATGGTCATGCAACGCACAGGAATGTGTGTTGAGGTTTACTGGATGTGGCGCGGCTGTTCACGGCCTGTGCTAAAGTGCTTGTTGGGAGCAGAGACCGCAAACTGGTCGCGGAGCTGGTACCGTGTGGGTGGTACAGCGTTTAGGTTGGAAGACTTTGATGAAGCCCCAGGCCCCCCATGTCTCCCCATGGTCCATCCTCCATGCTCCATAGTCAACGTGGACGATGGCACGCGAGGACCAGAAAGGAGCAGCCCCCCCTCTTCGTCGGGTCCGAGTCGTGGCGACTTAACCCGTGTCGTGTCGTGTCGTTTCGTGTCTCGATCGTGTATGCGTACGTGCGGGCGCGCGGGCGAGTGAGCGGAGATTGTCAGCACCAATCTCTCTCGCCAGTTCCCATCACATCTCAGTTGAGACGAGACATCATTGTTGCCGGGGTTTGTCGTGTCAACGCCCAACCCTGGTGCGCGGCTGGCTTCAACTGAGACAAACAGAACGTCTTATCGCGCTCCTGTAAGATACTCAACGGCCGGCTGTTTCCCCGTTGTGTCACAAAGCCTCTTCGTCCATTGCCCCTGCCACTTGTTTGACATTGAAATTGAGCAAACCCGTCTTCATCTGGGAGTGGTGGCCCAACGAGCGCGTTTTCCCTGATACGGCTCCCGGTCATAGATCTGACTCCTGAAAGCCACACCACCCTCCTGAGCACCTATCTCCGCCTCCCCGATGACACTCTCACTCGTCGATTCCATTTTTTCTAAGAGAGTTTACTGACTCAGCGGCTGGGGACGACTCGGGGCGGGCGACGTCAAACTCTGAGGTGAGATACTCTCCCGGCGGCTGCAGCTTGGTGGCTGGAGTTTGAAACCCAAGGGAAAAACCGGACGGCCGCTGCGGGCACGCAAGCGAGCCGCGATAGCCATGTCGACAGCCAGACAGGGTCTCCGCGAACGACCATGACGGCGCTAGAAATGACCTCCCCTTGCTGCGGTTGCGCCTGCTAGGGCCATCTCCCCCCCTCTCCAAACGCTGCCATGCTGTTCGACTAGGATTGTACCTCCCCAAGAACACTGGCTTGTGGAGACTAAAAGCTTGAAAAACGGTAGACTTGCTCAAGCGTGTTTCTCTCCGCAGTCCCTCTGGACGCAATGTCTCATCGGAGCCACAGTTAACGAGTACGACTCAGCAGAGCAATGTCATGTTACGTCGGTGGCTGTTTTCAATGCCGGATGGATACTGCTGACGGCATCCCCTTCGTCAGTGACCATTTCCCTAGAGTTCCAAATACCCGTTTTGCAAATTGGAAAACATCTCACAATTTCGACACCGTCACAAACCTGGGAAAGCTTGGCGCCCCCAGCTAGCCAAATCTCGAAAGGCTAGACCAGTCGATAAGGTCGGGGAGGGTGGTAGGTGAGAGTACTTACCGGCAGTGGAGCGGACGCTCGAATACCGGCACTCGAGAGATCGTAGGGAGGTGGTGGCATTAGAGTCCATCTATCATCGGAACTTTTCCAAACTGTCAAACGCTGCGACTGTGGCAGTGATTAGCGGCTCTCGCGCCCCGGATGTGAGGTCTTGTCAACGAGAGTTCCGAAAGTCAAATCGACAAGCCTACTGTCAAGGCCGTGCGGCGACCGTTTGCCAGCTGAAACGCTCTGCGCCTTTTGGAATATCGTCGACGAAGAACAGTGGCATTGGCATCATGCCGCAGTTTCATCCACAGATATTCTACGCTCGCGAGTCGAGCGAACTAGAGGTTGCTTAGGCTAAACGAGGGGTTCCTCATTGGGAAGGCGTCGTTCTGCCTCAGCCTTGACGTTCCAGAACGGCAGCAAGGATCATCACCAAGGTCAGCAGTTCCCCTAACAGTACACACCTCCGTGAGAATCCCAGAGAAGGAGCCACGTCGTGGCCGTGATGTAGGAAGGGGCATGATGCCAACGTGCCCAGGCGCCTTCCAGGCGCTCCGGAGTCATGGTCCCGGTGACTGCCGAGAGCTCCTGTTCACACAACCAGGACCAGGGATCAGCCTCTCAACCTCGTCGATTGGCACTAGCGAGTTCAATATTTCGACCTGCTCCTCACGCCGACTGCAGCTCACTAGTGCACCTCAGCCCACTGAGATCTGGATGCCTTCTTGCTTTTGAATGTGGGGCCTGATTCAAAGGTTCAAGGAATTGAGATTGGCTCGGAGATCAAGAGGTGACTGTTCACATTACCCGGGCAGTCAGCCAGCCGAATTTTCTACCCGGTATGTCGCTTCGAGGTCCTACCCCCCC
>JAMYIC010001605.1:0-17620 GCA_024112705.1 Microcera coccophila
TCTTAGGTTATAAGGATAATTTTTGATATTTATAATTAAAGTAAAAATATTTTATAAAATCTAAAGTTAGAGAAATATCAAATCTTATATTTTAAATTTTATTATAAGACCTTAAATCTACTTTAATATTGTATAGCAACAAGTAACGATAGAACATTCAAGCTCCACCCTGCCGTATGGTTGTACTATTCAATATAGACTCAACTCGAACCCGGTGTTGAGGAGCTGGTTCTCAACCAAGACCCTACGACTGGACGGCGAACTACTCTTCAGCGTTGGCAGCCCGGGGCAATGAACCAACAAGACATCTTCATTCATGATTAGGTGGAAGAATCTTTCCTGGTAGAGGGTGATTTGTATGACGCCCGGTTACGGCAGGGTTGGGAAAGGTGCCTACGCCTACAGGAAGCCGGGAATGCGACATGACCGTTTGAGTGAGGAAGGATGTCTAATGTTATCGTGAATATTCCGGTTGGAAAGGATGGACAGGAATCAAAAGAATCTCTTTGATTTGATAGAGGGAGAAACAATGCAATGAGATTCTGATTATTCATTGCAATTGCAAGCAAGAAATCTTATCAAACATGAACCAACATTCCGTTCTTCGGCTTGACGCTCGTCTGGTTGCAAATGTCTCGGGTCAACAGTGACTCATTATGATACGGAGATATAAACTAGCTCAATGCTACTGGGTTCGAAGTGAATCACAGATTCAGCAGTTCGAGGCGGACCTCCATGACATGCAAAGGATGCCATGCTTGAGTGATTATCAACTCTCGTAGATGGAAGCACCCTCAATAGCAGAGAGAGAGGTTGGATGTAATGGGAAAACAAGGACCAAATGCCAAATCCCAATCATAAACGTCTCTTCGAAGCCTCGGAGCTCTACAAACTCGGACCCGAGATTGCCTCCGGAATCGGCGTTATCCCCGGATTATCGGCCTGATCCGAACATGGGTGACTACTCCCCACGAACCAGTGTGGAATCTGCCCAGGACGGTTGAATGCTGGGGTGTGTAGAAATTGTAGATTGGTTATGCCAAGGAAGCTTCATTCAAATGCTATTCTTGGAAAGCTGAGGTGTGACCTTGTTGGCATAGCGCATGGCTTCGTTGATGCATCTCCGCGGAATTACCCCCGCCTTTGGAGCTCGGCTCTGCTCCCTCTCTGGCGTAGAACCGGCATTGATCCTCTTGTTGGGGCTTGACGTTATCAAATTTGAAGAGGTGAAGCTGAGTATGCTAATCTCTCTTGTCAGCACTTCTAGACTCCATGATATGATTCGTATGATTTCAATCTTGGCGATCGCGCCGTAAACGCGGGGGTCGAAGTGGGAGTCAGAATCGGGGATAATCGAGCCGTGCGATGGTGTACACAATCCACACAACCAATGGGACGGTGCAATTCTACGGCTTTAGCCGGTCATACGAGCCGGCCTCGGACATCTCGAGTTGCCTTGCCCTGAATCATACTCGAGTCTTAGCCGAGTACTCCGCTTTGAAGTTTAAGTCTTTGGGTTACTATATCTAGAACACGACAAGTTGACTCATACGAATCATCAAATTCTTTTGCCTTGATAAACAATCGCCGCTCCGATCAGGATCGCCCTGTCACCAAGATAGCTGACACCATTGCCTACAGCATCATGGCTCCTCCACCCGTTGCCGTCCAAGCCATCGAGGCCAGCCCTCGTGTTCACGACCTTCTTCAACGTCTCCATGCCGAGTCCGAGGCTCAAGAGAAATCCGTCTCACAGATACTCTTCTATTTGAGTCGCCTGGCCTCCTACTACATTTGGGGCACTACATGGTCAGCGACATCAGACAACCACATGCGCGACAAGTTTGTGAGCTTGGAGGAGGACAAGTGCCAATTCATGTATCTCCTCGCCCGAAGCATTGGCGCCAAGAACATCGTAGAGGCGGGAACGAGCTTCGGTGTCTCGACTATTTACTTGGCACTGGCTGTCGGACAGAACGTGGCAGACATCAAGGCGTCGACTGGACAAGCCGTTACCGGCAAAGTGATTGGGACGGAAAAGGAGCCCACGAAAGCTGCGAGGGCAAGGGACCACTGGAAGCAGGCTGGAGACGAGGTCGAGCCGTGGATCGAAGTCCGCGAAGGAGACTTGAGGGAGACGCTGCAGGTGGAGGAGGGGATGCCTGACGTAGTTGACATGCTGCTGCTTGATAGTACGAGTCTCCAAACCGCAGGTATCTTGAAGTATTGCGCTAACAGAACACGCAGTCTGGACTCCATTGGCTCTACCAGCCCTTGAAATCATCAAGCCGAGACTAAGGCGGGGAGCAATCATTCTTGCTGACAACACTCGCATGGCCAAGCCATTGTACCGGGATTTCCTGGCATATCTACATGATCCTCGAAATGGGTTCAAGACGACCACGATGCCATATTCAGGTGGGCTTGAAATGGCCATCTATTTGCCCACTGCTTAGTGCTGTGGTTATGAACCGCACTGAATGCACAATGCCTGACTTCGGCAGATCGAGGAGGGTTCGCAACCTGGGTTGTTTCGGGGGTTCGCCTTGGATGAGGTCTAATTTGAATTTCATATCTATCTTGGACTGTTCGAGTCGAAATTAACAAGTATCTGATTTCTTACGATCTTTCTGAGAGAATGAACTAGGTGGAGTGTTGTCTTTAAAACCAAGCATGATAAATACAATCCGTTAAAATTGAAGCCGAGACGCCAGCCTCCACCCATACCAAAGAGTAGCTCCAATAGTGATCAAATTCAAGTGAATGCACATGGCATGATTCCTCGAAAACTGCCTATTGAGAGCTGCCATTTCCGGGCTCGGCTCAGAAGGGTCACCGGGTTTCCTCGCATCTCTCGTGACTGTGAAGTGTTAGCGAGCATCACTCGACCCGACTGCATCACCCCCACCTTGATGAATTCTATCGATCATGACCTTGCGCGTTCTTGGGCCATACAAGATCAGGTTCAAGAAGGCCGTAGCTCCAGCAACCACGAATGGGATCCCATCGCCCTTGTGCTGAATGAGCGAAAACGGGCCGTCCGGCGGGAACGTCACGGCCGTGAGGAGCAGCAGAAGCGACTGCCCTTGAAAGTAGATGGGGAACAGCTTCTTCTGCAACGACGTAAACGCGGCTCGTGGCAGTGCATTGTATGCCACTTTTGTGATGATGAAGGTCTGGTAGAGCTCCGTGCCGAGCAGGGCGGAAAAGGACAGGAGGTGGAAAGGCGCGACGAGACTGCTCATGGTGGAGGTAATTGAGTGGATGAGGTCGACGAAAGTCATGGTTTTGAAATTATGTATGAGTAAAAGGTTAAAGATGTTTGGCTAAGGGAAGGTGGCCTAGTATTTAACTATTTGCTGGTCTTGGAATGCTTGCGCGTCCACGAGCTTAACATCCGAAGCCCCTCGGAACTTAGACCGGGTCACAATCTCCGGAGTCCGCTCTATGGACATGTGCACCATTTAAGCAGCTCTGGTGGTGCGTTAAACAGACTAAAAGAAATATTTAGGTAGATTGCGATAAGCTGGAATTACATACACGATCTTGATGAACTATGGAGCCTGATGAAGCCGAGGGCGATCTCGGGGACTTCCTTTCAGTTCCTCCGGTCGCGGCCCACAAAAGCCGATGACCGGCATCGGCACTTCCGGCGAGGTTCGGAGTCATCGGTCACGCTCTAAGATCACGCAAAAATGGTCCAAGACATAAGAAAAACAGAAAAAGACTTGATAGACTAATGAAAAGTTTATGAGCCACAGTCGAGACGGAGCAACCGTATCTGGCTAGGTCAAGGTGGCGAAAAAGTTAACGACTAGTTCTACAAACAGCTGCGAATCTCTCTACCCTGCTTTGCAGAGGCAAACCGTTCGAGTGTCGCATTTAGGTGGACTTCTGAGAGCCAGATAGGATCCAGGAAGCTTAAACTTAGACTTCAAAGTCACGATGGTTTTTGCGATATGTATCGAAGCTTGTCAAGCCCATAACCCTTGATCATTTGCTGGTCCTGTTGAACTGGTTAACCTAGAGACAACACCATCGTCTTGGAACTTACCATCATGGATTCCCAACCCAACCAACTCAACACCCAAGCAATTGTGGATAAGCCACCTCTCCATAGGACCGGCTTCACATTGTCTTTCAGTAGATCGTTTACAACCGCTTTGGCATACTCATCTGCTTCTACAAACCTTGCGCCCCTCAAGTATCCCCGGTTTGCAACCCAAGTGCGAAGCGATGCGTACATGCTGTCATCCGGGATCGTGATTTTCTCGGCGTTGTCAAACAGACCACTGCGTACGCTGCCTGTTTTGATCGTCACAACCTTGACTCCCATCGGTGCCAATTCCCTCCGCATGGCCCGTCCCATCGCCTCAACAGCAGCCTTCGAAGCACTATACGCTGCGAAGAAAGGCGGACAAAAGCCGGCGTTGAGGCTCCCCAAATTGGCGATGGTGCCCTTTGCCTCGAGAAGCATCGGCAGGAAAGCCTGCGTGACGGCCCAAACGGCAAAGACGTTCACGTCAAAGAGCCGGCGCACTTCTTCAACCGGCGTATCCGCGAAAGGCATGATGTGAAGGGTTCCGGCATTGTTGATCAAGATATCCAAGGCTCCCTCGCTTGCGACTGTGCCGATATGCCAAACGGCTTCCTTGATAGACTCTGCAGAAGTGACATCGAGTGAGAGCGTGGTGATGCCTAGGGAGGCGAGCGTAGGGTCAATGGTATCCAGTGTACGCGCTGTTGCGAACACGCGACAACCTCTTTGGTGGAAGGCTTTGGCTAATGCGGCGCCAATGCCACCAGGTCCACACCCAGTGATGAGAACTTGTTTGACTCGCATTTGGAGAGTTGTGTAGCTGGATGATGTCCCCCACAGGTTTAATTGAGCTTGAGCGCGAAGGCGTTGTGGTGATGAAGAGGGTTAAGTTTGCCATTGAGGTGAAGCGGGGTGGCTGAATGAATAGGCTAGGATCGTGGCGCTGGCGTGACGTGATCTGACGCTTAACCGAATAGTGTCATAGAAAGGACTATGTTAATGTATCTAATCAGCCTGCTTACAATCGCTAGCGTCTGTATAAACCATCGGAGGAAGACCGTGGGATTCTCGTTTATGCCTCCATCGAGGGTTGAACGCAAGCTGCTGCACGCCTCATCGTTGAGGGGCCGCTGGACGCCCAGAGGATCGCCGCCGAGGACCTGCTGGCCAGGTTGGTGGTCGGGAGCTTCTTGCAAGGCCACGATGACAACGTCCCCGCGACCATGAGCCTGGCAGAGCTGCGCGGCCGGACGAGGATCACCCCCAGCCTGGGCTCGCCGCCGTCCACGGCCGGCCGCGACCAAGACCAGGTGATCCTCGTCATCGACTGCCAAGGCATCGACGCTACCAGGCTCGGTCGCCTGTTCACCAAGGCGGTGCGGGTCCAGAGGTCGAGGGGCAAGCCGCATGTCAACGTAAGCGTGACGGACGCGCTGATAGCGTTAACCCTGATATGCGCGACGGCGGATGAGGAGGGACAGGGGATTGACGAGGCCGAGGGGATATGTCGGAAGCCTTGAAGCATTTGGCGGACAGGAAGCATAATTATAGTAAGATAGAAAGGTTAGAGATCAGCCCTTTAGTCCGGTTGTGGCTGGATGGTCGATGTGATTGTGCTTAGGAGGGGATTTGATATGGCTGGAAACGTTACGGGGGGTGGAAGGGGTTGGAAATAATCTGCTTCCTGCAGGAGCTTGATACGGCGAGAGAGAGAGAAGGATGTATGCTGCCTCAAGACACATGTTTAGTACGCGATCGACAAAGTTCTCAAGTTTTAGTGCCAACGATGAGAGGTGGTGAGTGAGTAAAGTCGCGAGGAGTTGAAGGTTGATGCGACTGGCGGCGACAGCCTTCTAGCTTTACCTCTGACGAGAGTCTCTCAAGGCGGCGACAAGGAAGCCTTCACGTACCGACGAGCTGGATGGACCGGACGGACAGTGAAGCCTTGACGTGACCGTCTGTTCTTGTTTCTTCCAACGATTTTACTTCTGGATGATAAATCGCCTGTGAATTTCAAGATTCTGCACAAGGCTCCTCATTCACTTTTACGGAACCAGGTGTTTTCAGGCGTTATAGGGCAGACGCATGTATTCTCTTTGTTCACTTCACTTCGCTCACCTAGAATTCACCGCGAGCTAATTATTCCAGGTGGCGCTCTGCCTGTCTAACGCGTATTCACTCAAGCTATCATCGCCTATAAAGATAGCCCGATTATCGTTTCCCTCCCCGTGCATCATCTCACCTACACCTCACATAACCTCAACTCGGCCACGCCTCGCCTCCACCACCCGCATCGCGGCGACGAGCTTCCCTACCTTGAGATCACGGAAACGAGCATTCAAAAAACGCATCCTACTCACGATAGAGGCGGAACTCTATTCCCAACGGCAAGGGAAAAAAAAAGCCTTCAAGGTTAGTGAGCGCAACATCCGCCGTGAGATCGACGCGGCTGACTCAAACGACGGACGGTAGGACGCAAGAGCTTCCCGACAGCTATTATGGCGATCGATGAAAGCGAGCTAATGAGAATGGCCAACGACATCCGGGAGAAGATGACCAAGATCGACGAGTTGATGACAAAGTTGGGGATACCTCAGGGGTCGGACAAAGGGACGGCACCAGCCCCAGAACAGCGAATCCATGACAGGATTGAACGAGCATGTCTTAGGATCCAGAGAGCGCACGCTGCGATGCGTGCGACGCTAGGAACCGTTGCTGCGGACCCGACAGAGGAATCAAGATCGCCGGCTGCAGGAGGTGGTGCAGCTGCGGGAGGTGATGCGCCTGCGGCGGTACAGGGCTACTGGACTAGAGAGAGAGCCCCGAGGAGCAAGCGGAAGGGGAAAGGAACAGAAGGCAAGACGAAACTACCTACGCTATTGGAGGCGATAGGTGTAGAGCTGGACGAAGACGAAGAGGAGGACGAGGAGGATGAGCCTGATACCGGCGACGACGACGACGACGACAACGAAGCAGAAGGGGAGGAAGGGGAGGAAGAAGACAAGAAGGAAGAGTAAGTCGTCGAGAGTCTAAAGCCATCCTCTGACTCAAGCTCCTCATCCATGGTGACGGAGACGAGCCGCCGCTGATCCCAGTCGATGATGTGCCAGGTGCTTGGGCCTCCGGGGTAAATGGTGCCGCTGGGGGCGAAGAATCTGTCATCGGGATCGATCATGGTGGTCTTGGAAAGGCTGGAGGATACAAGTTCTGGGTTGAGTGAGGCTTTGGAGAAGGTGTAGAAAGGACGGGCTAGTCTAGTTGAAAGACTCCACTGTTGTGAGCCATGACTAATAGTCTGTCTATGCACAAGCACGCCGCCTTAAAATCTTGAGTGTATCTGATTTAAATTGTGAATGAGAGTATGATTATTTTTTCAAGCATGAGGCTTGGTAGTGTTTTGGGTAATCTATAGGTGCCTGGTATGCTGTGTCTTTTTTTTTAAGCGCGACAGGTGTTCGGCTATAATTAGGCAGAGGCTTCCAGGCCACGGGCGAAAACATGATATCTGAAAGCAAAGCATGGCTTGATAAATAATTGAAGAAGTCTCTTTTATTATCTATTGAGGTTCTTGATAGTTTTGTTATCGAGTTTAGGTATTGGACATAATACTTTGCTGTGTAGTCTAATTGTGTACGAATTATGAGGGGCCTGAGACTACCTGGCTAGGTAAATTCGGCTAAGAAAAAGACAAAACAAAAAAGAAGTCTCTTATTGCAAGGGGCGGAGAACGTACTTGAGCATGTCAAGGGACACTAAAGGATGGTTTGGTTCATTGTCGGCGATTGCAGAATCCGTGGAAACATCTAGGGTGGCATGCTATTACAGCGTGAGAATTCGAAATTGAAGCTTGGAGATTGTTAGAGTAGATTTGGGGCATATGAAAGCTACTGATTTCCCTTGCAATGGATTATGGTCCAGACTATTGGCGTGGTCTTGTGCCTATTTGGAGGATATCTCGTTATTAGGGGTACCTGAGGGTCTCTGCAAGAGACGAGACACAGTGTTGAATTCGATAGTCGTGGTCGATCAGCATATGGTAAATGATGGCATCGTGCATGCTGTTGGTTCTTTAAACACATTGACTGGGCCCCAGATTTGGATCCCTGCTTTGGACCCAGTTTCCCTTCAATATTCCACCAGGCTGTCTTGGCAAGCAGGTAAGATGCCACGTCTCCGTACCGTAGCTGACTGTTGCATAACGGATCATGGCCAAAGCTGGAGAGGCCGTCAGGGAGTCGTAGCCGCCTAATCAGACGTTTACCCTTACCGGCCGACTTCGTTGCCGGCCAAGCCGCCTTGCCAGTCTTCCTGACACCTAACCGAAGGGGCCAACCCAAGGTTACTCTGATTATGGGCTGAAAGCTGCTAACAGCCAATCAGGAGGTTTGGGATTAACCTTATCCAACAGGCCAATCTCCTATTCGCATAAAAAATCCCTTGTCTGGTGGATCAAGTGACTATGGGCTGTTGGTGATCATTGCCACTGCTGTTGCGATTGGCTGATGTAAATAATTGAGTGATTTTGTTGGTCCCCATCCTGGCTCTGTCAAGGAACCCCGGGATCGAGTTGGCGGGACGGGATTTTCTTACAAGGCGAGGAGATACTTGTCGTTTAGAAGCTTCACCCTCCTTTGCCCCGGCGTCGCTTCACAACTCCGACGTTTGCTGCGGCGGTCCCACGGTGGGAAGCGATTATTCGTACCCTAGCCATCGGTCTGAAGAAGACCCAGCTGGCATTCATACCATCGTTTATGTTTGAAGTCGCAGGCCGGGCTACCGCGCTTCTGCCCTGAGTGAGCCTTCGCCAGCTCTGAACGCTTGGTCGAAACATTGGTCATCATCGAACGGGACCAGAGGAGTGACGGAAGGAGGAGCAGGTCGTTCAAGCCATGGAAGACGACAATCCGAGAACGTGCGGCCGAATAATCAGGAAAGCTGAATATGGGGCTTTATCCGTAGAGCGAGGGTATTGTCGGGGAGCTTCGGCTTCTGGCTACTTGGCAAACACGCATATGAGCACTCGGTCGACTCCATTGCAACACGAGTTTGTGCGTTTAAATTGGTGACTCTCTGTAAATGCCACTTGAATTCCCAATCTAGCCCAAACACACCGTAGTGTATTCCAAACAATATCAAAATTTGCAGGAGATGTCCCAGTTCGGAAATTCAGGGGCCAAACGGGGAACTCGGCATTCTCTTAAAGTGGTTGCAATAAGGCACACGCAGATCACAAGCCAAGGCGTTAACCTAAAAGAAACTCTCTCAATAGCACGAAAAGAATCAGACGACCCCACAACAAGGGAGTATGTCTCCCTGCTGGTTGTTGGTTGTTGGTTGTTGGTTGTTGGCTACGAGCTGACCGGGGTCCGGCGGCCCACACCACCCCGGACACATGTATTATCGTACCAAGAAACCCAAATGATATCATCCGACACTTGTCAATCTTCTTTCTTTTTGGATTCTGCTGTCTTTTTTCCTTCCTACTGATCTAAATAATGTTGAAAATTTGGCCCACTGAGATCGATCCAGCCTCCAGGTCCGTGGGCGCAGCTATCTTATCCACAGTACTGCTGCAGCCATTATCATCCATCCAGTCGGAGATATACTCTGAGGCGCTCTGCTGGATCACATTGCCGTTTTTGTTTTATGTTGCAAGGCGATTGGGCGTCGACAAGCATCATGAAAGGCGTCTCCCCAGCACACTCGAACCCCTACCCACCTCCTCGATATCACGATGGATTTTTAGCGCCGCCGTGGTCATTGCCAGTCTTTACAAGACGATATATGTGAAAATTGGGTTCTTTGTATGAGGCAATTCTTCGA
This sequence comes from Microcera coccophila, assembly GCA_024112705.1. Lineage (NCBI taxonomy): Eukaryota > Fungi > Ascomycota > Sordariomycetes > Hypocreales > Nectriaceae > Microcera > Microcera coccophila. Next base: position 9,863 of record JAMYIC010001605.1, read on the forward strand.
TATGGCGTGCCAAGCTAAACAAATACAGCCAGCATTGATCCCACTTCTCACAGTGGCACAGAACAGTCTTCAATCTGGGGTTGAGTCTTCGAAAATGTCTCACTCGGCACCGTTCCGATCTTTTTTCACCACTCTCCGGGGCACATCACTAGCTTCTTTATTTATCACACTCACTTTGGTAGGCTGGAATCCTAGAGAGTCCGCTACATCGGCCATCGCCGTTACCGCCCTGTTCGTCATGTACATCGCTCTTCTACCTAAGCATATCCGCGCCAGCCGTCTTCTCCCTTTTGTCGACATTGAGCAAGACATCAGCGTTGTTTCCTTGCAGGTTACAAGACTACTCATCGCCGCTTTGTGCATACAAGGTGTGTCGTTCGGTATCCCTATAAGCGGGATCGTACCTACGCTGCTGTCGGGCTTGTTGAAATCTTCATCTTGGTATCTCATGATCCAATCGGTATAAAGCTCTCACAAGGGAACTCGGACAAGACTAACTGATTGTCAGGCTCAATATACATCTTGGTGTATCGCTCCCGTTATAGGCACTTTTGGAATCATGTCCACCCGCAACCCCTTCCGGCAATCATTCGAAGTCGATGCCTTGTCCTATCTGCTGGCTTCTTTCCTTGCCCTTGGGCAAATAATCCATTTGATGCCAGCGCAAGCTAGAAGCAAGTTGCTGCTCTGGTTCTTTATTCTATTCCCCCTCGTCCCTTACCTCACAAACGTCTCCGCCATTGTCATGATGCGATCCTCAATACCAATGAGCTTCCGTCGAGCCCGAGAACACCCTGTCGAATACATAGTGCAAGGTGCCGAAGCCCAATTCAAAGGAATGTTACAACGGCAATCTCAAAACTACTCGGCCGCTTATAGTGAGTATCGCAGTCGATACGGTATAGAGCCGCCTCCTGGCTTTGAAGCCTGGTACCAGTATGCCGCATCGCACCAGTCATCCATCATCGACGACTTCGACTATATATACAATGCAATCTCGCCTTTCTGGTCGATGAGCGGCAAAGAGTTCTTGAAGATGATGAACGACGCCTACAACGTACCGGATAGCGAGCTGTGGCTTTGCTCCCTTGCCAGCTCTCAATCAAAAACTTCCTGTACCCACCCGGGTCGCACTTTCGATAGACACTTTAGTGTTTTGTTCAACAGGCTATCTAACGGCCTTCAGGGGGTACTTCCCGATATCAAGTTCCTCGTTAACCACATAGACGAACCGAGAGTGCTGATTCCGCCTCAGATGCTCAGGGACCACCGAGAGGATAAGAATGTGTTCAACTTGACAAACATGTCTCAGAAGCCAGTTTGGGATCTCGTCACGAAGTTCTGTCCGTCTCAAGAAAGCAAGAAAGGCTTGGCTGCGAAGGAACAATACACCGTTGAAACTTTTGGCCTGCCTTTCGTCACAGATGTATTCTCGGCGATGGATCTCTGTCAGCACCCCGAGTATAGTGACGTGCATGGAATCCTGCTAAGTCCACCGTCCTTTCGATCGATTGAAGGACTGGTGCCTGTGCTCTCGACGGGAGCACTCTCGACCATGGGCGACATACTACTCCCAAGTCCGGCTTATTTCGAAGATGAATTCCGGTATAATGACACCCTCGACATCGACTGGGACGAGAAGCGAAACAATCTCTACTGGGCCGGCTCTACCACGGGCGGCTCTGCTCTAGACGGTCAGTGGCATCACTACCATCGACAAAGGTTTGTCGAATTAGCACAGAATCTACGAAGGCCGCTGTATTACTACCTACGAGAAAAGGACGGCATGATTAGCCGGACAAAATCTCTATTTTTGAACAGCAGGTTATTTGACGTTGCCTTTACTCGAATATTCGGATGCACGATACAGCAATGCCGAAACCAACAGGACTACTTCAACGTTAAGACTTGGGCAGATAAGGATCAAGCATTCCAATCGCGACTTGTATTCGATATTGACGGGAATGGTATTAGCGGCCGTTTTTACAAGCTCTTAGCTTCCAAGTCCACCCCGTTGAAACAGACGCTTTTGAAAGAGTGGCACAACGAGCGTCTCGTGCCGTGGGTGCATTACATACCCGTGAGCCAGAGCATGGAGGAGCTTCCTGAGCTGGTTCTGTACCTGACTTCTACTGAAGCGGGCCAAGAGACTGCTAAGAAGATCGCGGAGCAAGGCAGGCGTTGGTTCTTTGAAGCTCTTCGAGATCATGATTCCAACATTTACATCTACCGTCTTTTATTAGAATTAGCAAGACTCCAAGACCCGGAGAGGAAAGCAAGTTCACATTAACGCTCGGGTAATTAACAGTTTCGTCTCATCTTCAAATATCGAATTCCCATTAACTCGGCATTGACATCTCGTTCAGCAACCTTTATTTATTCCTAGGCAGCTCATCTTTGACAACTCGTGCAATAGCCCCGGGACTTTGTTACCTAAATCTTCGCATCTGACATTGAAGCACGCGTGTTCAAATCGAGGTCGGTCTTCAGAGAAGCCCCCCTGCGGCTAAAATAGTAATGTGGCAGCTCGTAGCCCAAATCGGAGCTGGCAGTAGCGCGCGCGCTGCAAACTCTGGCACTCTTACGCGCCAGCCAAAAATATCAGCTTCCCTCCTTCAATTCCTTGCACTCGACTTTCACCCTTCGCGAGCTTCCCCGTCTCACTCTCGTCAATTGTTTTTCTATGCGTCTCAAGTACTTGTATGGAGCCTCTCTCCCTCTCAATCCAAACACTCGTTCAAGGCAACTTTTGTTCGTTCTTTGCAAGGCCTCGATCTCTAAGATTCTCGACGAAGACTTCACGCAACGTCGGCTGTGCCACCTTCCCTTACCCCAAGACCTCTGTCCCCTAGCCCTGGGGTAAGGTCAACATGATCGATCCCGTTGACAGATTGTTTGCCCCCAGCGGCGCCATCTACCCTGGGGGCCCAAGCACCTGGCATATCATCGACTGGGATCAACGACGGCTCATCTCGGTCACCATGGATGAAGAGCTCGAGTCAGAGGATCTGCATTTGAGCAGCTCCTCAAGCACATTGATAATCTTCCACCTAACGTTTACGAAATCCATGTCTCCCCCCAAGGTGACTTGATTTCGGTATCTACCGACCCGAAAGATGATGAGACACGATGTGTGTACTATCCACCACTGGATACCGTACAACGCCCAAACGATGTCCAAGTGGTCTCGCGGTCGGACCTCGAGGAGCTTGATAGACTGGGCCCAAATGTCGACCTCGTTGTGTGTCCACAGTCCCCAGAACCCACCAAGAAGGTAAGTTAACTTGGGCCTTTTCTTCTCTGCAGTCCAACTCAGTATAGCTTGTCCTCAAATACTACTTTCTCTTTCAACATCTATCATATGTGTGGCATGAGATGAGTCTGTGGATACGTCTTCCTCGGCACCCGAACATAGTTCCTTTTGATAAGATCGTTGTGGATGAACTCGAGGGACGATTCGTTGGGTTCACAACTATATACATCCCTGGGGGCACTTTAGAAGAGAACAAAACTCGTCTATTTAAATTGGCGTGGCTCCATCAACTCATTGATGTCGTTGATGAGCTGAATTTAAATCTCGGGGTTGCCCATCAGGACATCTCACCACGGAACCTTGTTATACAGGAGGAAACAGACTGCCTAATGTTCTTCGACTTCAATTTCTCAGCTCGCATCGGAAGAGCGGGATACTCGGAAGATCGGAACGATGTGAAAGGAGTCTTGTTCACCATGTACGAGATCATCACCCGCAATGATCATCTGCGTGGTGTAAGACACGAGGACCAAGACGTCTCCGTCATTGAAAAAGAGGATTGGGTGAAGCATCCCGATGTTTTGCTGGATCACCCGGTCTCGGAATTCCGTAAGGTACTGGATGACTGGTGTGAGAAGCGACGAGGTGGGAAACAAATCACTATACATACAGACGCCCCCAATTTCCTGGATTGGCCGCCTCTTCCTGAGCCCCCAATTTCAGAATTGGATATTCAGTACGTGGGCAAGACTGTGAAAGAGTTTAAGCGATTATACGATTGGAAGAGAAATGAACTGAGAGGACAAGACAAGCCTATCCTAAACTGGCAGCGACCGCCTCAAAGATCTAGGCCAGGAGGGGTGCCTGGTACTGAGAGCAACAGCTCTGTTCAGCAACTAGACTAGCCCGACCCAGGATACCACCCAGTGGGTCTCGAGCAGCTTATACCAATCTGCGGAGATTGTGTGTGAGCTGACATTTGTCAGCCCTATAGGCTGTATCCCGCAGGCGAGAGTGTTGTTAGCGCCCGGTCTGTCGACGGAGTTGGAGCGGAAGGATCAATTTAGCAGCTCGAGACTTGCCAGCTCTGGATTTCTTCATGGTATCCCTAGCTTATGCTTCTCGTTGTCTCTTGTTTCTCGGCCTTGCAAACAGCTGGACTGCTGCTGAGTCTTTGGGAGGAGGATATGTTTGGTAGATTGCCGTCGACATCGGCCCACTCTTTGGTCAGGTGGCACAGTCTTACCTTGACCAAGACGTTACTGCCACTGTGCGAGCTTTCTTCGACAGACTCCTCCGTTGCTACTCGAGTTATTATAGCGACTAGTTGGCAAATTCTTGTCGTCGCTCTTTCGCATAACTAGCTACCGCATCCCCATCATGTTCGACCAGTTGATCAAAGACCCCTCATTGCCGGCGGACAACCCGACGCCGTCATACTGGCAAGATCCCCCTCACAAAGCCCTTTTCGGCATCAAATCGGCCACTCTCCCATCACATCGCGACATCGTCATTATCGGCTCCGGAATCACAGCCTGCAGTGTTGCCAAAGAACTTTTAGATAGCGGGAATGGAAATTCAATTACCATACTAGAAGCGCGCCAGGTCTGCTCCAGTGCAACGGGTCGAAACGGAGGCCGTATCAATTGCGTCGCCGTCTTGGATTTCGACAAGTACACTCGTCTTTTCGGTGTCGAGACAGCTAAGAAGATCGTCCGTTTCGAGCTATCACACTACGACGAGCTGTTGGGTGTAGCTCAACAACTCGGAGACGAAGGGTTCAAGAGATCCGAAGTTCGATCAGTAGAAACAGTCGCAGCATTTTTCAGCGATGAGAGAATGGAACAAATGAAGGATCTTCTGGCAAGATTTGAAGCCTCTTTTCCAGATTTGGTTGGCCACTGGAAGCTTGTTGATTCAGAGGTTCGAGATGTAAGTAATTGGATGACTGAAGGTAATATATGTTAATCGTGAGTACATTAGATATATCGAATTAAGGACGCTAAAGGTGCTTTGATAGGCAGAGCTGGCGCTACGTCGGCCTACAGACTTGTGACGGGGATTTTTGCCCAACTGCTCCAAGATCACCAGGAACGCTTCTCGATCGAAACGGAGACACCGGCGTTGGCGATATCTCGTGACGACCCCCACTCTCATCCATATGCGATCAAGACCCCAAGAGGTACAATCCGAGCAAAACATGTCATCCATTGCACTGAAGCGCACACTTCGCACCTTGTCCCAGGACTTCGCGGCATCCTCGTTCCTCGTCGCGGGCAAATGAGCGTTTTGAATCCCGGCCAAGCCTTCGAAGACACCAAAGGAAAGCGATCGTGGAGTTTTTACTTCGACCAAGGGTTCGACTACTTGATCCAGAACGAACAAACAGGGGAGCTCTACGTCGGCGGAGGGGAACTGGGCGGCATCGACAGTGCGCTCGAAACCCACGGGATCGCTTCCGATGCGGAGGAGATGATATCCTGCAAAAGCCACCTGGTTGGAATCTTGCCCGTGGCGTTCGGCGAGGATTGGGGAGCAGAGCGCCCAGGCAAGCCGATTTTAAAGGCGTCTTGGACCGGGATCCTCTGCAGCTCCCTCGATCGTGTGCCCCTAGTAGGTCCTCTGCCGCAGGAGGCACTTGGATCTCGGCTTGCAGGGGATCCGGCCGTCAGCGCTGAATGGATTTCTGCAGGGTATGGTGGTTACGGAATGGTGAATGCTTGGCTGTGTGGGAAGGCTGTCGCACAGCAGGTTTTGGGTCAGCAGATCCCTGGCTGGCTTCCTGACGTGTATCAAGCAACTCCAGCCAGATTGTTGGGACTGAAGGCACAGCTGGCTAAGGTGGTTGGCTCGGAGGAGCATTTGAGGGCTCTACTTTAGTTGCAGTGTGTGGTGTTACGAGTTTGGGTCTCTATCCAAAAGAGGAAGAACTCGCCGGGAATTATAGTATGAAACGATGGCAGACGTCAATGCATCCTACATCACTTCTACGTCTCGAGATGCGACAATGGCTAGCTCGACTTTGGACTTTATTGACCATGCGTTATTTAAATTTCTATTTCTCAGTCTTTCACCATTTTCTCTTATTACCAAGAGTTTAGTCAATTCTTTTGATAAATGGGAAAGCATTGACGAGAAGAGACTTTGCAGCCTCATGGTGGCTCAGTAAAGGATGTGGCCATGAATGAATGATGTCACCAACAAGTCTCAGAGGCTGCAGAATCAAGAAACACGGGATGCAGTTTTGAACAAAGGCTCCCCGCGTATCTCACGGCAACGGGGAGCCTGATACCGGCATCTCCGGCAAACAGATCCGATCACGCGAGCAAGCGATGGCAACATGGTCGAGGATCAAGCGCGACAGCGGGAGGCCGCCGTTCAGCCATTTGATATATGGCACCTACGCTATACCGTTACTGCAAAGGAGCCGCATAGGTTCGCATCCATAGACCATCAGCCACAGAGTATTCTTGGGTTGGAAAGGAAGGACTTCGGAAGAGTTTGGCTGCCCGAAGGATTATAGGGATCTGAAGGCTAGTATCTATACTTGCAGGAACCAAAGGCCTCCAGAGGTAACGTGACTAGCCACGTGCACCACACAGCTATAAGGGATCTGAGTAGCCGAGTGTAAACTTGATCAGGAATGAATTAAGTTGTTACCTTTTGCCTAGATTATACAAGATCAAAGGCATCAGGATCATGGCTGGAGAAAGGCAGTGCATGTGGAGATGGAATAAGGCTCGCCTGGCTCGCCTTGAAAACCGTACCTCTGCCACCTCTTATTTCAACGGAATAGCCGCCATCTGCGGTTGTAAGTTGTCGCTCAAGTGCATCCTCTGGGATTATTGTGCATCCCGCTAGTTCCAGCCCTACCTCCTCACGGGTGATGATCCGGGCTGGGATCAGTGTGTTACCCGGTAGCGAGAATCGGAAGATGGTAGTTGTCGATTTTCAAGCGAGAGAAAGCCCGTGGGTTTCGTGCCAAAAGACCCGGATAGGATCTGGGAACGGTTGTCTCAGATGCGCCGCCAGTCCTTCAGGAGCGTCAAGTGCTCTGTTCGCAACAGCGTGCGAATTATTCCAGCCGGGCGACTGATATTGTACACATTAGGACTGATACTGTCCTGGGTTCAACCAATGCTTCCGAGGGGAACTGATTTGGTCCCGCCAGGTTGGATTTGTTGGGTGCCGCTGGACTGCTCAGACTTTGCATCGCTCTGGTAGATGGCCGTCCATGGCACACCGATCATACACAATCGTCCGTGAACGTTGGAGCTTGTCAGGGACTGGTAAAATCGGATGTGAAGAGAAAAAGATCTGTGTTAATAAAGATAACGCGTACGAAAATAGCCATTGATGAAGAAGCGAAGACACCAATTGAGGAAATCAATTGAAGGAATAATTGGATAACGATGTAATAGAAAGAGAGCCCAGCAGAAACATAATATGCTTATATAAATTTTATATTTAATCTGTATTTATCTCTCCCATAATATACTTACTCT
>JAMYIC010001607.1:0-16095 GCA_024112705.1 Microcera coccophila
GGGGGGGGGGAGCTGGGCAGCTACACAGAGTGGAGGAGGTTAGACTTGGGTCCCCCCAAAACCACTGAAGGTCCAGTGCGTCAAGGTATCAACAACGCCCCCCATCCACACCTGCACCCTCCCTCTTGTCTCATCCTCCAACACACCGAGAAGAAGGGAAAAAACAAAAAACAAAAACAATAACGGCATTGACACCTCACGCGACCCCATCGCAGAACCACCTACGTAGCCCTGGTCCTGGTCGACACGCTCTGTTCCTCCCACCTCTCCCCTCGTCGTCCTTCTACTCGCCACAGTCCGCCCCTGACGATTCCTCTTTGTGCCTCGTTGCCCCACCGCTCACGATTCAGGCGTTACCGCAACGTCATTCTCCCACGATCATCACCATCTCTCCCTCGCAACAGCTCCTAACATCGCCCGTTCACCATGGACACCAATATGGAGGATGTCGGGAGAGCGCCCACCGATGCGTCGCCCGCACTCAACCTCGAACCTACCACGATCCCCACGCTCGACGGCTGGATTGAGAGCTTGATGGGCTGCAAACAGCTGAGCGAGGCGGATGTTCAGAGACTTTGTGACAAGGTGAGCCGAGTGCGGCCGTGAGGAGCTGCGATAGTCGGACCCGGGGGCCGCGATGGGGCTTGATCCTCTGCGATGGATAGTTCCATCCTTCTCACGATTCACTATGGCGACCCTCGCGTGTTTCGTTCGTCGATGGGGTAGGATGCTGATGCTCTGACACAGGCGCGAGAGGTTTTGCAGGAAGAGTCGAATGTGCAACCAGTGGTATGTCGATGCTCGGTCTAGCGACAGAAGACCCGCAACGCTGACGTGCGTGATCAGAAATGCCCAGTCACCGTCTGTGGTGACATTCATGGACAGTTCCATGATTTGATGGAACTGTTCAAAATTGGCGGTCCTAACCCCGACACCAACTACCTCTTCATGGGTGTGTATCGCCAGAGCGCCGTATCGGCGGCATCGAACTTACTGAAATCCAGGTGACTACGTTGATCGAGGCTACTACTCTGTCGAAACCGTTACCCTCCTCGTTGCCCTCAAGATTAGATACCCCCAACGCATAACCATTCTCCGAGGAAACCACGAGTCTCGCCAAATCACTCAGGTCTATGGCTTCTACGACGAGTGCCTTCGAAAGTACGGCAACGCAAATGTCTGGAAGTACTTTACCGACCTATTCGACTATCTTCCGTTGACCGCCTTAATTGACAACCAGATTTTCTGTCTTCACGGTGGCTTGTCTCCCAGCATTGACACTCTGGATAACATCCGAGCTTTGGACCGAATTCAGGAGGTTCCTCACGAGGGCCCCATGTGTGATCTTCTCTGGTCCGACCCCGATGATCGGTGCGGATGGGGCATCTCGCCTCGAGGTGCGGGGTACACCTTTGGGCAGGATATCTCTGAGGCCTTCAACCATAACAACGGCTTGACGCTGATTGCGCGAGCCCACCAGCTGGTGATGGAGGGTTACAACTGGTCGCAAGACCGTAACGTGGTCACGATCTTTTCAGGTACTTTTGTGCAGCTCTCCTACTCATTCCACCGGCGTACTGACAAGGTTATCAGCACCCAACTACTGCTATCGATGCGGTAATCAGGCTGCGATAATGGAGATTGATGAGCATTTGAAGTATACCTTGTAAGCTGATTTTTCGAGTTTGAATTTGAAGAGTCGGGGGCTGACGATTGTAGCTTGCAATTTGACCCTTGCCCGAGAGCAGGCGAGCCGATGGTCTCAAGGCGTAAGTTCAATCCCTTCAACCCTTGTTTTCTTGCTTTTGGAGGCGCACAACTAATTTTTCATAGGGACCCCGGACTACTTCCTCTAATCTTGCCCCGAATACCCCTGTCCACCAAGTTCAAGCTACTCAACTCGTCGCACACGGGACACATTTTGTGGAGGGCATTGAGACCGAGCCGCCTGACCTTGTACGATTAATCCTGAACCAGTTGTACGGACCCTGCTTAGAGTCGGGCGAGTTTTCGTACGGGAAGGGTTGTGCTTTGAAGACCTACGGGAGGGGGATTCAGAGCCTGGCTCTTCTGGATGAATGCTTAGATAACATTATAGAGTCCGCACAACAAGACAAGATGAAGAACGTCGTATGAAATTAAATGTACTATTTCAACCACTGGCGCCGGATGAAGATGAACGAGGTACGTCGGGATGAGAGGCTTCGACCGAGAGTACAACTTAGTCGAGGGACCAATCCGTATCCCCGTAAGTGATGCGCAACCTACCGCCTCATAAGGTTAAGATTCAGTCTTTTAAGCGGTGGAGTCTTTCTTACGTTGAGTGCTGGGGTTTTGTGAAACTCGCTGTAATTCATCGACGGTTCCTTCTAGGTCTTATTTTCTACTTCATGCTTGACCGGGGATGACCTTCAACAACCGCTCATCACATCAAGACGCCTATATTGACCCGTTGGCACGGGACTGTACCAGGGACAAGGAAAACCACACGCCTTAGCTGAATTGGAATACAATTTTGAGTTAATGACACTATATTATCGCCATTTATTGTGCGTCTTTGTGAACGTTCGTCTAATATAGTACAAAGATCCATGAACAAAACCAGATAGCTGGATATCCTCAAGCAGAACAAATAATGGTACAGAAGCCACCAAACTCGTTGTACAGCCAGAACCTTCCCATTCTCCTGTTGGGACTCCTCGACACGCGGCGATGTCACGCCATGTGTAAGAACGATATGAGATAGATATATCCGTATACCCGGACTAGTTCATTTAAACCGCTTCCGCCCTCTTCTCGGTCCGGAGATCCATATCCCACTGTTCCTCCTGATGTCTCCGCTGCTCGGCTGTTCGTGGGCGCTCATCGTCACCAAAGACTTCGTCTTCCGTCATGATTTGGCTGGTGAACTGCTTGGACCTCGTAGAGTCGATGCTGCTGGAGTAACCGCCAGCAGCCTTGCTGCCATCGGGGATGTGGAACCGGCGATCGAATCGCGCGAGACCGTAGCTGTATACTACGATCAACTCGATGACATAGATGAAGCAGTAATAGCAACCCTTGTTATGGTACCATCCGGGGTCGTCCGAGGCTCGCTTTTGGAACGCTACACAGGCGCGAAAGGTGGCGCCGAGGGCGAGAAGGGAGGCGGTGAAAGTGAGGAGGAAGATCTTCGTGCGCATGCGACCTTGACCGAACTTGTCCAGGGGAGTCTTTCTGGGGAGGAGAAGGCAAAGAAGGGTGATGGGGATGGGCATAAAGGACAGAACAGCGAGGTAAGTCGCCGAGGTGAGTTGCGTGTCGCGGAGCTTCATGCGAACATCCATATCGAGAGTGTAGGAAGAATACACTACAGCCGTGACGACCATGATGATGCACGCAACGATGCTGAAGTAGAAGAACTTGTACAAAATGGACACGGGCTTGCTCCATCCAATGTGCGGATGATAAGCCCTCAGCACCCGCTGGGAGAAGATAAGATTCACTATAAACAGCAAGACGACACCTGCGTTGGTAAAAATGGTGGCGGCAATGGCAATTCTCGCGTTGGTGGGATGTACCGCCCAAGCGATGCGCAGGGAGTTGGCGACGATGCGGGCCATGCAGAAACCGAAGGTGAGGCCGGAGAGGACGAATTTATGTGAGCGGCGGCGGTTGAGTTGGAAGATGGTCATGTGGAAAGCGGCGCCGCAGACGAAGAGGACGATGAGGACGGCGCAGATTGGGACATCGACTGAGACGGTCGGAAGACCGCCCAGTTGGGCGCCTTGAGCGGGGTAAGGGGCTCCCTGCGATGCGTCAGATTTCATGTCATTTCAAAGAATTTTGGTGTTGAGGTTTAGTGTCTTGTTGAATCTGGGGTTACCGCACACGACGATCTCCGGGTGGAGACCCGAGTATCAAACCCGGTGATGGCGAGGAACCCGGGGGGGACGAGGTTAAACTTACATTTGCTTGAATCTGCTGTGGCGTCATGGGCGGCGCTTGGCCGTCTTTTGAAGTTGAAACCATCGTGATGACCTTTCAGTGATGGCTCCTAGTGACGATGTGGTGTTGCTGTTGTCGTTCCAATATCTCACGAGGGTTTCTTGACCAGAACACAATCAGACTTCTTGTATTGGAAACCACCCTGGTGATGAAGACATAGTATCATCGATTCAGACATCAGGGATCTCCAAGACTTTAATAAAGCAATAGAACGAGACGTCAGAAGAAAAGGAATCCCCCTTCGTTCTCAAGCTCGATCCTCCCGTCGGTGCATCGGCATCGGACGGCGACGTAGCAGGCCTAGGGCGAAGGATTTAAAGGAACGCTTAACCTCTTTGGGAGCACACAGGGCGATAGAGAAATCGGAGGTCGGAGGTTCGCGTCGGCGCGAGAGCGCGATCTCAGCGATCTTGTTGTTAAGTAAGCAGATCAGAAGACTCCAATTGGACGAGAGCACGCGAGATCCCTTTAAGGCTGAATCTGATTACGAGGGTTGAGCAGCATGGTAGGGATCCGGACATCGACATGATACCGAGTTCAAGGATCCGATCTCGCGGAGTCGCATGTCGGATGTTGAACGAGTGCGGAACGTGTCATCTGGGCGTTGCTCGGGCTATGGATGAGAAATCTGCTTCGTCATCGTCATGTTGCGACCTTTCATCTTGAAACATTTCGAGAATCGCCGACTGCACTTCGATCCTCGTACCGTATGTAGGATTCAACGAGAGATTGAATGATCCACTACGCATGTGCAGGCAAGCTAGAAACTCCATATTTCCGTTACCAAAGCCATGATGCCTCAACAAGCTTGGAACTGCTTCAAACTACAACCCTCAAACACAAGGGGTTTGATAAATAACGCTCATCAATAGGTCTCAATCCCGAGACGTAAACGGCAACCACGAGAGTCGCTCCACGTGTCCAGCACGCCGTTCCTAGTTTCCTGGATGGCTGAGACATGCAGATTAGCCACCGTTTTCCGAGCCAAAAACGAAAGAGCGAGCCTATTTTGGATTGTCGGACCTGAGCTTATTTCCTTGATTTGAATCTCGCCTTCGCGGCTGAGATTTAGCGACGCTTATTTGCCGCAACACGAGCTCACCTGACCTAGCAGCTTGACACGTGCGGCGATAGCGGCGATAAGGATACGTGGATCTCGATATTGTATTCAAGGGAGGATTGATCTCTCCTTGACTGACCAAGCTGAATTAGGGCTGTGCGGGAACAACCGCAGGAGTCATCAACTCAGATACTACTTGAACCGCAGAGCGACCCGTTCTCACCTGAATGCGGCTCAAGTTGTTGGTGTTGGATGTCCTGCATGATGAGCATCGCGCACCTGGTTGAGGGAAGCTTTGCCGCCTCTCGAACCTGAAGCCTCCAGCTACGTAGAAGTGCATCAGTCACGACTGTCCATAGGCAATCGCAAAAAAACACTACTTGATACTACCCGAAAATTGTACATCTCGCTTTGCACCAAATCGGGGGTGGAACAAACTTATCTCATAGTATCTAACAAGGCATCGCGGGCCTCTTCGAATCGACGTCTTCGTGCACGTTCTTACGTCAAGAGGAATAAACTCGCTTCGCCTAAGTCATGGCAAGCAAGCTAGACCCATGGGCGATGGTAAAGGGGGTGGTTGATATCCTTTAGCCGTCTCATAGTGTTTTGACCTACACGCCCGCAACATGGGACTTGCCCGAAAGAACAACTCGACCAGTCCTCTGGGAGGGTGTCTTGCTTTTTGGCCTCAGCTGTGTATTACTAACCAGGACATGCTGTTGCAGTTGAGCGAGATGGCGAGTGGCATACTGTAACGGACGAAACGGTTCATGTTGGTCGGATCACCACTGCTGCTGGGCTTGCTGGCGGATTGACGGTCGAAGAAGCCCGGAGGGCTGGTATAAGCGACTCAACATCGGGTTATGGCAAGTTTGAAGTGGGCTGTATAAGGCGTAAGTTGAGCAAGAGCAGAGATGCTTAAGCAAAACAAAAACGTAGTTAACCGATTCGTCCAATCCGCCCGTCTCAAGCATGATCCCGGGACATACACAACATCAAATGGTAATGCACAAAATATTCCTTGATTACGGTTGCGGGCGAATCCTCCTAATATGGACGGAAATTCGCAAGTCCACAGTCGCTACATTAGTAGATAATGCAGAGAAAACTCCGTCGCCCAGATGAAACGCGCTTCCAATAGGGGTTCGCGGGAAAACAGGCTTAAGCAACGCTTCCAAGGATGGGAAATTGCACTTGGTGGGATCCTGGCAAGGGCCAAAACCCCGGCTGCGTCTTCTCGAGAATCAATCGGGGAATGGTATGACGAGAAGAGACGCTTCTATGAGGAGGTCGTCATGATGGAAACCATCGCTGCTGCTTATCTAGGGAAGATTTACTGAATCCTCTTCTGGTATAGCGAAGGATTGCTCCCCAAAGCGAGGTTTGTGAAAACGAGAAGCTGAAGTTGGTTTCCTCGAAAGCCAAGGTGCATTGTCCAATTGCGGTTAGGTCAGGAACGAGCGCAATCTGGTTCCTGAGAAGCGTGCGATGGGCTTTCGAGTACTGGGGTTATAATGTAACCCTACCTGGTGAAGTTGCGCCAATGGCAGCTCAGCGAGGCCCTCTGTTGACGTGGAGTCCGATAGCAGTACTTGGACAAAGGTTATGAGTGAAGGGTGTTAGAAGAATCGTCAGTAGCGAATACATTCGCGATCCAAGAGTCATCTCTCAAGTCAGGTTTGAAGCACCAAGAGCCAGGAAGTTCAAATTGGGAGTGATAGCGACCCGGCCGTACTCCGCCGTGCATCAAAGTCGAAGGGTCATTGACAGCGGGAAGTCTGATTTGAGTAGAGAAACCACTGATCGTCAAGACTCGATTGATGAGACCAGTGTCTCGTATAAGTTGGATGTAGATGCGCACAAAAGTGGGCTATGCGAGCCCCATAAGATGCTAAGCAGGGTCAGTGTTAGTCGTATCAAAGTACCATTGGGAAACAAATCGGCGTCTGCAGGATAAGCCGACAACGTAGCGCTGAACTGGGAAGAAGCAAACAAACGCCTGGGCTTCTTAGGTTCACAGTTGCACACCTCAGCGTGACTCGGAACATAAAAAGGGCGTCGCTGAGTCCGAGCAGAGGCCCCTGACATGCTAAATTTATGAAGTGAGAGCGAACCCATTGGCCTGAGCATGATGTTTAAAAAGAGGGTCCGGCTGAGTCTCGTCTTAGTCGCGAAAGCATCTTCGATTGCGACTGGTCCCGTTCCCAAAGGCTATTACTTTTAGTCCTCATGGGGATGACACGACGTCTTGAGGGCGCGTTGGCTCGGGAGGGGGTCGGCGATAGAGAAGAACATCAAAGATGTAGAGACGAATGTCCGATGCTAAAAGTACAATACTCAATGCTGCCCATGCACACACAACCGGGAGCGAGCGCCGATGGTGTTGTGGTGTCAAGTGATGGTGCTTTATCCAAGTTAGTCGCATCGCGGTGGAAGCGACCATACGCTACGCAGAACGCAGTAAGGTTTGGGCATGGGCCCCTGATTTGCTTCCGCACCTTCCCTGTTCCCCAAAATTAAAACGCCCCGGAGTGGCCGTTCTAACGCTGTCTCCCGAAAGTATACGTGCCGCCAAAATACATGGCTCAGGTACAGGACCCTTGACGTTTGAGAAAGCCACAGACTAAGGCAAGCGTCTCCCGCTAGCGTTAGCGGATAAGCAGCCCCCGGTCGTCGCCAGTTCCATTCTTCTGGTGGTATCACCCAGTCGTCCGTCCCAAACACCATCCCCGCTGCCTCGATCTCTTCTGCCAATTTCTTTTCTACAACCTTGCATCGCTTCCTTTCTGCCCTGGTCGCAAATCCCGGGCCAATATTGGAAGCCCCGGTCGCGCGCCTGCCTCTTGCCTTGATTCGACATCGCGTACGCGCAACGGACCTTGTGGCCTCGATTTGTGTGTTATCCTCGTACCGGCCGTTCGACGCATCAACCGGGCTCCTCCCCCCCTAATACCCCAGCCTTACGATCGGTTCCTCTCACCACGCCCGCGCTGGGTCTGTTAATCTCTCTTCTTCCTTCGTCATCCGAGCCCAGCACAGCGTTCCCAACACCACGCCCGCCGACCAACGCGACAATCAGACAGGCACGAGACGGAAAGCTCGTCCTGGAGGGCCGGTCACCAGCTTCACTTTCCTTAAGATTCCCTTCGAACGTCACTCTCTTCCCTCATTTGAGAGCTTAATCCTAATACCAACTGTCGACTTTCGTTCCAATAACACCTCCCAACCGAAAACCACACTTCGAAGAGAGCCTCCCGAAGCCCGCTGTTCTGGTGCGATTAATACTCAAAAAAAGCCAAGACCTTAGTCGTACTCGTTATCTCGCGTCATCTTTCGACGATCAGCTTGTCTCGAAACTGTCGCTGACCTGATTTCGAATTTCCCACGATTGTTACGCCAAGAACGACCGAAATTGCATGGCATGCGACCCAAAGTATCGCCCTGACGATCATGAGTACGCCTTCTACTCAATGACTCAAACTCGTCGTGTTTCGGTTATACCCACAGACCCGATCGTCACGATGTCTTCGTCGATCTTGCAAACAAACGCGGAGAGTCGATCAAAGATAAGGACCGAGGCCCAAAATCCTCGGCGAAGCAGCCTCAAAATGAGGATTATTGCCTTGGCGCTCTTCGCCACTACACCAGCGTTTGTATCAGCCCAAAACTCTAATTCATGCATTTCCTTGGAGGGTTCTTCCGCTTGCCCAGCATTCAAAACCGCCTCCATTTCAGTCAACTCCAACTTGTTGTAAGTAGACATGGTCATTTGTGAGCTATTGGAATCTGACATGGCGGAAAGTTCATTCCTTAAATATGTCTCCGATAGGGAGTCGTTCGACAAACAACTGATGACTTATGTCAAAACTAATTATGCCCAAGAAAAGTAAGCACGTCGTTGAGATTTTGACGTCTTAGACAACTGACGAGTTCCTAGATATCAATCGTTATTCGGGTGCAGTAACGTAAATTTGACTGACTCCAGCAATCTCTACGCACGATTCACAACGACGGTGATTTGCAATGCGATTGTACAGAATTCAATAAGCGCTTGCAATCTTTCTGAGAAACAGTCTCGACCTCTCTGCGCCGAGACATGCGCGGAATTCGCCCAAAGCGAGGCCTATGTGACCGGCGATAAGTCCCTATGCAGTAACCCCGGAAACGACCTCAATAAACTGATCAGAGCCGATTTTACCAATTGCGCTCTCCCAGCGGGTGCCCTCTCTAGCACCACTTGCATCTCCGGTGTCGATAACGAGCCTGAGAACTGTGGCTATGGTAACAGCACCATTGGGCTCTGTTCCTATTGTTCCTCGGGAGGTATCAACTCGACCGACACGTGCTGTTACAGTTCAAACGCGGAAAATCGTTGTCAGAACGTCGCATTACCGTCTATTACAGCAACGATGACGTTCACCACACCAACTGCATCAGCAACCAATTCAGCAGCCGCGACCAGCAGTGCGGCCAACGCGGATGACGACAAACGCAGCGGCCTGAGCGGAGGAGCAATAGCTGGTATCGTCATCGGGGTCTTGGCTGGAATTGCATTGTTGGCTCTTCTCCTATTCTTCTGCCTGCGGAAGAAGCGAAGTAGACCGAAGAGCCCCAAGGGCAGCATTTTCAATCAGCCTTCACCTGCGCGGAAGAACGGACCTGTGCCCCCAATGAGCCAATCCACCACTACACCACCTCAAGGTTACGAGGTGCTTCCTGGAGGTCGCATCGCGCGGATGTCGGCGTTAGAAGGACATTCCGGAGACTCTCCTTCGCATCATCGAGATAATTCCTCTACCGCAGGAGCGGTGTCTGCCGGAGGACCATATATCGCTGGGAGACGCAGAGGTGCAGATCAATCCTCATCGGACGAATATGGCGAGAGCCCGGAGCCTGAGAATCGTACAGGAATCCTTCGACCGCCACCAACAATGTTAAGGAGGAATGGATCCCTTTCCAGTAGTTCTGTTCTTTTAAGCTCCAGTCCTCAATCCCCTACTAGTGGTGGTGGCTTCTCATCCCCTCCAGGAGTTGCCAGCCAGCAATCCGAGCAGTTGCCTTTCTTCAAGGACTATTATTCTCAAGACGACATTCATCCCAGTGACCGGGTAGCCGTTCTGTGGGCCTACCAGCCTCGGGCCGCGGATGAGTTTTCCTTGGAACGGGGAGACATGCTGAAGGTTGTGGGTATATGGGATGATGGATGGGCGACTGGTGTTCTCATTAATGAGCGAGCTGACGACTGGGAGGCACGACGACAAGCGCAACGAGACAGCGGTGTCTCGCACACTTCTGGTCGTCGTGATAGCTCACCTGAAGCTTCCGGAGAGATCAAGGCATTCCCTTTAGTGTGTGTATGCCTTCCTGAACACTGGAGGAAGACGATCGAAGGGGATGGTTCCACCGAGTCTGGTTCCAATGGATTCAATGGACACTCAGCCCTTTCATGATGCCACACCATCCAGTCACGACGTTTACACTGTTGAATACGGTCTTCACAAAGCGCTTCACGCATTGGCTATGGCGTTCTGATTTCTGACGTTTTCGGTTGACACATACATATACCACAACTTTGCACATAACATTGCATGTTCTGCGGCTCATTTGTCAAACCCACAGCCGCAGCGTTGAGAGTTCCCCGACTCTGTCACATGTATATGAACTTGCGCACATGGGCGGCCCTGCATGATATGTCAGATGCATTTCGGCCCTATGAGCCTACATAATTCTCTTCGACAGACGTTGCATAATGCTCTCTCACTGAAAGCTTTATCGCCCGGGCATCCTTCCCCCCGAGAAGCTCTCGACTGGGCCAGAGCGACGCGATTCTGGCAACATCGCGATCTCTAACGATTCCCTCCTGTTCGTTTCGTGCCTTAATGTTATATACCCGGTGTTTTACACCAAGAAGGTTCAGTGTTGTGGAGGTTGAGGGGTCTTGCCACGTTGTGCAAGGTGGGCGAGTGAGATCCGTACCAGGCTTTCACTTCCGCTAGCTTAGCTGATCAATGGAGTGGAAGGTTTTAGATGCAGGGGAAGGCTGATTAGTTGGGAGACCTGAAATTATGTTTGTTGTCCGCACGAAGCTTACTTGATGCCGTTCTAGATAGTATTGATATACACATGCAGCAGTTAATGGTGGGTCAATACCTCTCTGATTTACATGCCTAGATCAAGATAATAAAAGATGCTTTCATCTAATAGTCCAGTAGCCACGTGGTCAAGGTCGCACTGAAGTCTTCGGGTAAAAGATTTACAGCTAGCCTCTACTTGTGTAACGTTAAAGGGGCATCGACAGGCCATAGCGAGGGTTGTTAACTTGCCGATCTATTAGAAAAATATGATTTTTCCTAGTTAAAAAAAAGAGGAAATTTACTGGCATTTAACTTGCCAAGGCATGCTCAAGTAAATTCCAGCCACACTTCTATCACGAAGCAGGATGGCGGCGAAGCTTGGAGTTTCGAAGATCCATCCGCCCCACGGCTGAATTTGGCGGGGGAATTTGGCGGGGGCACTCCCAACTCATAAGCTTCAAACGACCTCCTCTATTCAGCGTGCGTCTTCTCCACATTCGTATTCTTCAGTAAGGCTAACGTTCGTGCGCTTACAAGGTTCGTTTTGAAGTACAGTTTAAGATACAATGGCGGATGCCAAGGCGAATGCGGAAGCATTGGTGCCCGAATTCAAACTAGAGCGCATATTGAACCAAGGTAGACAAGCTCCCACCTCCCGCTCGATAAGCCTCAGACGTCTAATGCTTCACTCAAGACCAAGCCGGCCGTCGCACTTCCCTCTACGGCTCGATCGATTCCCAACCCGCACTCCTTATCCTTGAACGTGCTCCTTTCCCTGCCGAACCATCTCCCCTCGCCTCGATACCCTCCACGCTCGCTCGTCTGCAGAACCTCGGCGCAAATGACATTTACAGCTGGTACATGGCTCGAAGTGGCGGGGCGACGGAAGATACATCACAAACAGACTTTTCGCCAGACTTGAAAATCAACCTGATCTACCCTTGTGCAGAGCAACACGTCAAGAAATACAGCAAGCAAGGCGTTAGATTTGTCACGGAGACGCCGGAGATATACAAGGAGAATATCAGGCCGTATATGCTCAACAAGAGGAAGCAAGGAAGATTAAATTGGGTATTCAACATTATCGAAGGCAGGCAGGAAGTCGAGGACGTGATA
Source organism: Microcera coccophila (assembly GCA_024112705.1). NCBI lineage: Eukaryota > Fungi > Ascomycota > Sordariomycetes > Hypocreales > Nectriaceae > Microcera > Microcera coccophila. The sequence goes on from JAMYIC010001607.1 coordinate 12,241, forward strand.
TACAGGACTGAATTAGGCGAGGCCGGCGATGAAGGTTTCCTCCTTGCGCCTGACCTGAACTGGGATCGCAAAACGCTGGAAGCACTGCACCTGCTTGCAATTGTGGAGCGCCGGGATATTTGGTCACTCAGAGACCTCAAGAAGAAGCACATCCCTTGGCTACAACATATGAGAGCCAAGCTCATTGCCGCCACGTGCGAAACGTATCCGTCCATCGAGGCGGACCAGCTCAAGCTGTACGTGCATTACCAGCCGACATATTACCACTTCCACATCCACATCGTGCACATTCAACTCGAAGCGGGCGCAACACAGGCGACAGGGAAAGCAACCGGGTTGGAAAGTATCATGGAAACGCTGGGTGTTATGGCGGGAGGCGAGGAAGTGGGAATGGAAAGTGTGTCGATGAGCTATACGTTGGGTGAAGCGAGTGAGTTGTGGACGGAGATATTCGAGCCGCTCAAAACCGGTGATAGAGCTTCTCGATAGCGATAACAAGATCGTTGACACCAGCACCGTTCGGGCAGTCTTTCCATTCGCCGTCATCGCGGACGCAGTAGACCTTGTTGTTGAGCCGAATAGTGCAACTCACGCTTACGCCGACCTACCCACGAGTTAGTTTGAAACCTCCACATACTCTTGACAAGTGTGACCATACCTCGGCAGTCCTCTCCACGCTACTTCTTAACAAGTGCATCCCATACGCCCCATCATCCTTGATCGCACACTGGTTCAGTTTCTGGAAATCAATCGCATGCTCCAGTGCGCAATCCTCGATCAAGGCCCGCTCTGGAATATGCTCGTAATCCTTAGTCAAGCACATGATGAACCCAAGGCTAATCTTGGGGTCGGGATACAGCTCGCGGGCGCAAAGCTCGAGGATGTTGCCCATGCATTCGGAAGGGCCATGCTTGCAGTCGACACCGTCATTCGCTGTGGGCTTACCGATGTAGGAGAGTGTGAAGTTGACTTTGTCGTGGGCGCGCTGCATTACGGGAAGGACGAGCTGGCGGAGAGCATCCTAACGACAAACAAGTCAGCATCTACCTTGTTCGCTTAAATACGAACTTCCGGCGTACTCTAGTATCTGGGCATTTGCTGATGATATGCGCCTCGAGAGGAACGAGCTGTGACTTGGTAGTTGATAGAGCTTCGTCGGTCACAGGTCGCACATCAGGAGTGTCGACATGGAGTGGCCGTAGATGGACTGGTTGCCATAGCCAAAAGGTGTAAATGAGGGTGACTAGAAAAACAACTGTGGCGAGGTGTCGGCTGCGACGGGAACGACGTAGAGTTGGCACCGGTCCATGATGAAGAGCGTGCTTCTCGTCCATGCTGGCGAGAGCGAGACGCAGTTGCGAATAGCTAAGTTTGAAATTGTATCGATTAAACTGTGATATATCAATGAACAGCTGGCTTCGGCTGTAAAATACTGGAGCAAAAGATGCGATAGGATGGATGGTTCAAACAAATGCCGTCGGCGATCGATGATGGAACCCATGACGACGGTTGAGGAGCGGACAGCCGCGCTTTTAACGCGACTATGGGTCGCATAGAACGCCTGGTTTGTAGGGGGGCCAAACCGCTGTAGCCCAGGACAAGCGGGGCATTATGCGCCGTAGGGGTCCGCTCCAGCTTCCCCGCTCATCGCCTGTCAGTCTCCCAAAGCCCTGAGCGTCCGCTGGAGACCTTGAGGCGCCAAGAGGTTCACCGCAATTGACCCTGAATACGGCGCTGGTGACTTGTCAGACAGACGTTGCCAGAGGTGGGAGCGGATGTTGTCAGGTGTTGTTCCGCTCTTCCCACCCATCGCGACGGGACTAATGGACGAGAGGCGTTGATGGGTTTCTGATTCGCAGCTTGCTGTCGAGAGTTTCTCTTACTCACTGAAACTGTCGCTGCTCCTAAATCTCCATCTTTCTTACAAGTTCGGGAATATAAGTGTCCCTTCATCAAAAGACTTCCTCGAACCTGATCTCCCGAATGAACACCATGCATTGAAGTCATTTTCCAGTTGCTCATTATCAGAAAGAAACACAAGCTATGGCCACGACTTCAACCCCCATTGAGGGGTTCTTGACTCCTCTTCACGTCGATCTCGACAAAATCCACTCCTTGTCTGATTCCTTTTTGAAAACATTTGAGAAACTAGCAGCAGAATCTGAAAATCAGTTCCTGCCAACGCCGATTTCTGAGTCAATCCTACGGCACAGTGCCGAGACAGGTCGAGGACGGTGAGAGCCTTGCGTATCTGTGATTCGAGATGGCGTTATTGACAGAGACATAGCAACCTTGCCATAGACATGTAAGTCTCGAGGCCATCACGGACGACCGACAAGTGCAACAGAGCAGAAAAACCAGAGCCATGCTAATAGCGCATAGAGGGGGCACAAACCTTCGAGTCGGTTTCGTCGAGATCCTCAGTAAGGAGGCGGCGGTCACTCACGAAGACATCCAGATCCCTATCCAGAACGATGTCGACGTTCCGGGTCGAGTAAGACGACTACTCGAATATTCATGGCCCATCGGCGATCATCTGAAGAACGAAAACTCTCATGGTCTTTTCCTATGGATCGGCGAATGCATCGCCGAGGTCGTGCGTGATGGTTGTGGGACGTTGCAACTATCCAATAAAGAAACCATACCGCTCGGGGTGGCATTCAGCTTTCCCATGGTGCAGCATTCCCTGTCCGAAGCTACGCTCATGTCTATGGGCAAAGGATTTGCAATCTCTTCAGACGTCAAGCTTGGATCTCTACTACTGGACGGATACGCGAAAGCAAAGACGGCGGAACTTCCTAATATCCGAGTCGATGCCATCGCGAACGATTCAGTCGCAACACTGGTGTCCTTCATATTTAAATACACCGAAAGCACAAATCGAAAAGCTGCGATGGGCCTCATTCTCGGCACCGGCTGTAATGCAACGATTCCCTTGAGGTCGAGCCAGCTCCACCCCAGCAAACATTCTCAGAAGGTCAGTGTTGCAGCTGGTGACCATGCCGAGGACGTCAAAACGGTGGTCAACACGGAATGGAGCATCAACGGCACGGCACCTCCGCTGCGAGAGCTGGGACTAGTCACTGCGTGGGACGAGTTGCTGGACTCACAAATCGAGACACCAGGGTTCCAGCCTTTGGAGTATATGACGGCCGGAAGATATTTGGGCGAGCTCGGGCGGATTATGTTGGTTGAATACATGACGTCGCACATGAAAATCCCACGAGAGTTATTGCCATCGAAATTACTTGAAAGACACAGTCTCACAACAACATTTCTAAGTCACTTTAAGCCACTTCGAAGACCGGATCTTGTTGAGCGCTTAAAGGAGGCATTTTCAACGTCAAAATCGGTGTGGACCGAGGAGATTGCTGCTGCGCTTTACCACATCGCCAAAGCTATTCAAGTCCGAGCTGCCGGAATTATGGCGGCGGCGACTTTGGCCCTGCTGACGCTCGCAGGTGAGGTTCCTCGTGAACCTTCAAGGGATGGCGAGGAGAAGCGGGAGTTGGGGGTTGGCTATACGGGAGGCTGCATAGTTCATTTCCAGGATTATCTGAAGGACTGCCAACAGTATCTCGATGACTTGTTGGAGAGGAGGTATGGAGGAGAATGCGGCCTGAGAGTAGTTTTGAGCCCTTGTCACGATGGAGGCATTACAGGAGCGGGTATTCTGGTGGCTTTGGCAGCGTCTAGCGAGGGTTTCAAGGTATAGATTAGAAGCCGAGATGAAGACAGAGACAAAAGTAGAAATAGAAGAGTTGCTGAGTAGCACCAGGAGAACCGCGTCAATGATTGTCTTGTGGTAGGTAGCAGTGTCTGCTAGACTGGATTGGGATGTGTGTTAACATAGAA
>JAMYIC010001608.1:0-10279 GCA_024112705.1 Microcera coccophila
TCACGCAGACGGCCCCAGATATCCCGCTTGGTCTCCGCTCCCGAGATCGTGACCTTCTTCTTTGAGCATGTAATCCCCAGCGGCAAAGGCCTCCTTGTTATCGTTCTCTCGCGTAGGTCTTCCCAATCCTCTGGTAAGCTAGAGTTGTTCAAGAGTGGATAGCCCACGCCGCCGTACCGGGAACGCGGGACAGATTGTCGATCTCGACGATGGCTAGATCACGGAGCATGATCTACAGGGCCCAATGAATGGCAGTACCACAACTGAGGTCAGGACATCCCAACTGCCTAACAATTACGCACATAAAGTGCATGCCGTAGTATGCCAGCCGCTGTCGAAGATAGCTTAAGGTGGCCCTTAATGGGCAAGTCCATCATCAAGACACACGACGCCAAGATTATTGATGCTAAGGCTCTAGAATTTTATCACAGAAGACTTGGATTCGCAATTGACTGGACCCCGGATGCTGGATCGACCCATACCAAACAGAGCGGTTATTTGGTGACAAAATACACGACCATTCCTCGCCCCAAGTTCCCGCAAGATGTGGTTCGGATTTTCCGGTTGCCCAATAATGCCAAGCGATACCACACCGAACGATGCACGGCGTAGGCTATGTTCCCCGTTTTGGGACGAACGAGTCAGACCACGGACCTGTGCGTGCATCAGAACCACGCTGATCTCATGTACAAGTGAGACTAGCGTTGTCCTCTAGTTCTTACCCATGTCAGCGAATGTGCACTACCGTCTCTGTCGTCCAAACACCCTTGTTGGCTTCCCGGCTGTCATTAGGTATGTCTTAGATTGATCCCTGAAGAATAAGCTACGAAATAAGCAAGGGCTAAGGTTCTTCGGAGGCGTAAATTGAAATTCCCATGCGCTCAACGCATGGATCTCCGGCCCCGCTGGTAATAGCAAACGCTTACCCCATGCCAAGACCAATGACCACGTTACATCTAGCTGAAGACAATCGAGATATCAGACGTTTAGACAAAGGTTCTTCGATAAGTTTGGTTCATGTGTGGCTTTGTTTTGCCCTCTTGATACCAAAGCCCTGGCCAAAGCATCATCTCTGCTCAGATATCTCCCATGCCTGTCTAGTGCCAGCTCAACTGCTAACCATCTTCAAGATATTACCTGGCGTATATCCCCATTCAAACTCCAGATCTCTCAGCCTCCATATGGCGCCCCATCCCGTTGTCCGGTCAATAGATACGAGGATCCTCGCCACTTCGAGATGCTCCGACGGATGGCTTAGCAGTCTGGCGGCAAGGTATAGCGGCTGAATTGAATTGATCAAATTCCCCTGATGAGGATTCGTCAACGAGATGCCGCAGATTCTTCTAGCGTGCCAAATCGGTGAGCTCGTGGGAGCGGGAAGGGAGAGCCCGGGGGGCTGGATATCTAACAGTAAAATACACGCGGCGTGATAGAGTTGGTGGCTGGAAATGGCTGCCCAGTGAGCAAACAGGATTATCGGGAATATCTGACAGTCGTCCGCCTCCGTCACGCGGATGGGCAACAACTCCGGCGGACGGCAGTCGATCCAGAACTGCAAATCCGCCCAAAGCCGATTCCACTGATCCGCGAAAGGCCTGGCGTCCTTCTCGTCCTGCTCGCCCAGCTCGAGGAACCTCGTCCGCCGATACGTCAGGTCGCACGCTCTGGCGCAGAGATACACGGCCCAGTTACCGTGCATGTCCGGCGTCTCGCGGCCGCTCTGGTAGAAGATGCCCTTGACGAAGTCGTCCAAGGACTCGCCGGACATGGATCCCCCCCCTCCGTGCGCTTTGGGCACCCATTTGTCGAGAGCAAGGACGGTGCTCTCGGTGCCGCTCGAGATGATGGCGCCGCACAGCTCCATGCGGGCGTAGCACCAGAAGACGGCCTGCAGGAGACCGCCCGAGAAGCCGTTGACCTCGAAGAGCTCGAAGAGACCGGCGCACCCTTCGATGTGGCGTCTCCAGTTCCGGGAACTCCCCGACATCAGCTCCAGGACCGCGAGGATGCACGCGGTGATGAGCGTATTCGAATCTTTAGCCTGCAACGCGGGAGCGAGCAGCCGAATGCTCTCCTGGTACAGCTCGAGGCTGTCGTAGTCCTTTTCGAGACCCGATTTGCGCTCAATCTGCCGTGCCGAAAACGCGAGAAGGGCGTAGAGCAGGGCCGACGAGCTCTGCGCCATCATGGGCACCTGGACGGCAAAATGGCGCGACTCGTCAAACTTGTCGAGGAAGGGGGCGCACTCGACGATCCAGTTCTTCAGGTAGCCGATCATTCTCATCTTCGGGATGCCGACTCGGGAAAAATCCAACGTCCGCCGCGCGGGCTCCTGGTGGCCCTCGTCGAGCGGCTCCGGCGTGCCCTGCTTGCTGGGGTTGAGGCTCGCCACCCCGGCGAAGAGGACGCATCGCAGCTCTTCTTGGAGCTCGATGAACCGCGGGTCGAGGGCGTACTCGTCGAGCGCCGAGAAGGCGGGGGAGGAGTGAAGCGAGTCGCCGGCGGCGGAGAGCTGTGTCACCGATAGGTCCTCCATGGGTTGCTCTCGGGGGTGGTGGGTGGTGGGTGGTTGCGGGGGGGGACAGTCAAGCGGCTGCAGGGGGATCTCCGAGCCGTTAGTCACATGTCCCAAGTTCTCAACGTCCCTCGAGCTCAATGGGATCCACGAATGATTACAATGAAAGTGGGAATATGCCTTGAACCGTACGATTGAACGGTGATATAGACGCAGCTCGAGCTCCGTCGTCTTACCGCTGTCAATCACGAGCACGACACATGGTTGAAAAGCTGGGGGTCTCGTTCTCCACAACGTGGCAACGATCAGCCATGTTTCTCTCTAGTTGTCTAGCCAGGATGTGACGTACGTTCTTTTATGGGGCAGAACGAAAAGAAAAAAAACCTCAGAGTCTTTTGACTATCACCGAGTCATTCTCATTGGCGGAGATGGGGGGATCGTCCACGGAACCCTCACAGAGTGGAACGTCTCCCCGTTTCTCGGTCGCGTATGACTTCCTCTTTGCCCCAGCCGTAAACAGGGATCAGAGCCTACACACTCTGGTCAAGAGGCTAGACCATCTTTGCGAGAGTCGTGCCCCCCCATCAATCCACGGCACCACCTTGGGGCCCCAGATTCCGCAATTACGAAACCCACACCAAGGACGAGTCAGGGATTTTCGCAGAGCGGTTTTGGGTCATATTTAACCTGCCTGCGACTCCTCGCATTGTGCAGTCTCTCTTCCAGATCCAATCCGCCTTCATTGCCATCAATTGAGATCGTGAAGAATCGTTTTGGTCCGTTTTGCTTGCTTCAAAGTATAATGGGTTCCACCGTCGAAGCCACGGCGCCCGCCGCCGGCTCGGAGCCGAAGCACCACATTCAACCCGGGGAGAAGACCATGTGGCGATCGTTGCGATCAAATCCAAAAGTCATCTTCATTGCGTTTTTCGCTTCGTAAGTTGTCCTTTTTGATCCTAATTCGGGAAATTTATTTTTGACTCGATTTTTATAGTTTGGGTGGTTTCGAATATGGCTATCAGCAGGGTGTTTTGGGCCAGTCTCTTGTCATGACGAGATTCAAAGACAACTTCCCATCCGTTGTCGGTTCCTCCTCGGCTACGGGCTGGCTCACCTCCATCTTGCAACTGGGCGGGATCTTAGGCTCGCTCTCTGCCGGTGTTCTCGGTGAGATCATTTCCCGCAAGTACACCATGTTCATCGCCTGCTGTTGGGTCATCCTGGGTAGCTACTTGTACGTTGGTGCCCGCGAGGGTCTGCCGGCATTGCTGTACGCCGGACGGTTCTTCACCGGCTTGGGGGTCGGCCTCTTCAGCGGCGTTGGGCCCCTATACAATGCCGAACTGTCGGCGCCCGAAATGCGAGGCTTCTTGGTTTCGTTCTACCAACTCGCCACCATCCTCGGCATCATGCTGTCGTTCTGGGTCGGATACGCCAGCAACTACATTGGCGGGACGGGTGAGTCCCAGTCGGACCTCGCTTGGAGACTTCCGTCCATCATCCAAGGCATCCCGGCGGTGGCGTTGGCCGTTGGCATATGGTTCATGCCGTTTTCTCCGAGATGGCTCGTGAAAGTCGGCCGGGACGAGGAGGCCAAGTCCACGCTGGCTTGGATGCGGAAGTTGCCGATGGACCACGAGCAGGTGGAGGTCGAGTACCTCGAGATCAAGGCCGAGGCCGTCTTCGAGCAGCGAGCGTTTGTCCGGGCGTTCCCCAAGCTGGCCGAGCTGAAGACGAACGTCTTTGCGGAGCAGTTTGCTCAGTACGCCAACTGCTTCAGGACCAAGGACAACCTCAAGAGGGTCTGCACGGCTTGGCTCGTCATGTTTTGGCAGCAGTGGAGCGGCATTGATGCTAGTATGTGTGCCTCCCTCCGTCAGCTTCCGTGATCAAGTGCTAACGCCGAAGTCAGTCATCTACTACGCCTCAAACGTCTTTATCAGTCTCGGTCTGACTAGCGGAACCGTCGCGTTGCTGGCGACGGGTGTGACGGGAGTAGTCTTCTTGATCAGCACAGTACCGGCCATGGTGAGCAACATTGTTTCCTATCCAGTTTGAAATGCCCTGAAAGTCTGACTGACAAATCTCCTAGTTGATCATCGACAAGGTGGGCCGAAAACCCCTGCTCCTCGTCGGCTCCGTCGTGATGGGCGTCAGCATGGTCATTGTCGGCATCATTGTCGCTAAATTCCGCCACGATTGGCCTTCGCATGAGGCTGCGGGCTGGACTGCTGTTGGTAAGTCATCGCTTGCACGGCTCCTAATTCTTTCAGTTTCTAACATGATTCAACCAGCCTTGATTTGGGTCTACATTGCTGGGTTCGGAGCCACATGGGGCCCAGCCTCCTGGACCTTGATCTCGGAGATCTTCCCCCTGTCGATCCGCGCCAAGGGTGCCTCCATCGGCGCTTCCAGCAACTGGGTCAACAACTTCGCCATTGCCTTCTTCGTGCCGCCCATGCTCGAGGCCTGGGAATGGGGCACGTACATCTTCTTCGCCGTCTTTCTCCTGCTTGGTATCTTTTGGGTCTGGTTTTTCCTCCCCGAGACGAAGAACGCGACACTGGAAGAGATGGATCGCATCTTCAAGAGCCACACTGGCGAGCAAGACGCTCAGCTCCTCCGAGAAGCGCAAAGGGAGGTGGGCCTGACCTCGTATCTGGAAATGCACGAGACTGGCAAGGGCGGGATTCGAGAGTCTCAGAAGGAGGAAGTATGAGTGCAACCGCGTACAGCCTATAAATATTTCCCTTGACGAAGAGCGTACTAAAAGAAGCTCACTCCTTTCTGCGTGATTAACATATTATTGCAAAATCCGTCTAGACTGAATCGAAACTATCATCCGTATGGGTAATGGAGCCTTTTGTTCAGTGTTCAAGTCCACAGGAAACACCATTAGATGGAAATTGCAAGTAAACAAGCGTTCAAATTCCATCTATTAAGCCTAGCTGCAAGAGATAAAGTATCACAGTAAACAAAGGTAATGATCCGGTGGTAGCTTCGAACTGGAGGTGAATGCTGCAGCTCCTTGGGCACCTTGCAGCCAACGCTCAAGACTCATCAACTTGAATAACGAAAGTATGATACTCTGCCACTCCAACACTCGTCAAAGAAATACTGGCTCAATTGCTCAGGTTATGTATTAAACCGTCTCCCTTGGCCCTTTATCAATAGTGTCTTTTTACATAATCTCGGGTATGACGGAGCTGCGCCGTTTGTCGCATAACCCTCATTAGATACGAAGTTTCAGCGCGCTAAAAATGTTAGTTGGGCCAAAACTTCCTCCTCCTCCTCCTCCTCCACATCCTGCACGAGCACGCGCTCCTCAAGACCCATTTTTCCCACCCTTGAAATCAGAGCCAACGTCGTCTCCATTCCACCTTTGTCCAACGTAATGCCTGTGGCCAGAGCGACCCCGGAACATAAAAGACGGGTCCGCACGGGTTGTCTGACCTGTCGAAGACGACGAAGAAAATGTACGTCCACATTTGTCTATGGTCAGCGGGTCTCCCCCCAAGAGAGCCGGCTAGAATGGCATCGGAGGAGAGGGATTTTAATGCCGTGGCAGAATCATGATTGTGAATGAAGAGACACGGCATGAATAGGACCATTCGTATGCTCTCTATAGCCATGGCAGATCCGCTAACCTGAATGACTACAGGCGATGAGCAGAAGCCCAAATGCATAAACTGCACCAACAGGAATGTCTCGTGTGAATATCCCGGCCTGACCTTTGTGTCTGATGCGAATTCTAAACAAAGCCGCCCAAACGATGCATCCAGCAGCGTCTCGAATACGTATAGTACCATTGTCGTGAGTCCCCTGTTCCGTACCAACAGCGGTTGTTTTGTTTTGTGCCCAACGAATGACCAAAGTGCCAAACAGTTCATGGACAATGAGTCGTCTGCATCAAAACCCTCAGCACCGGATGATGTAGGGATCCCAAGTGTTCCCGCCCAACCACGCTCGATGAGCGATGGCGCTCCAAAAGGACACAATCCGTCCCCCGTTACCTCAGTCACGAGTCCAATGTCCACGACGAAGCCAGCACCATGTCCAACCATCAGTGGCTCGCCCTCATCACAAACTACGACCGACACGTCCATCTCAACCAGGCTTGCATCGTCCATGAAGAGGGAAATGGCCCTCCTCCTTCACTTCCGCTACAGCTTGGTCCCGTGGATGGACGCCGGCAACCCAGAATCCCGTTTTGGAAGCGACCTCATGCGTCTCGCAGAAACCGAGCCAACAGTGCGCGATGCCATGCTCGCCATCACATCCCGCCAACTGGAGACCATTCGGACACCCCAGGAGTGTCTGGGCCTGTTCCGAGACAGAAGCCTTTTGCCTCGCCAAGAAGCGGAGGTTGGACTCATGTCCGATGATGGCTGGACGAAAACCGTCGGACAGGCAATGGCAGCATTGAGCGAGTTTTTCGGCTCCAGCCCGTCCCAATGGAGTTATCTGCCCCTTTATCGATTCGAAAAGCACACTCAGACTTCGTCGCTCCATGCTCTGGGCGAGCCGCTTCGGACGCTTGCGCGGCTGCACTTGAGGATCGGTCCGTCACCGTCACTTCAGCTTCTCTCTCTCATATTTTGCTAATAACTTTGCTAAAGATCTTGCGGCATCGATTTTGACGCGCCAGCCGCCTCGCTGTCCCTTGATACTACAGCCCACTGCACACGACGATTCCTCGAGGGACATGTACGACTCCTGCCTTTTCCACCTCGCAAGCTGCCTCCGTCTAGTGAACGGCGGCTTCGAACCCGCATCAGACGCCATCGAAAACCCGGACCTGGCCTCTTTCCCCGCGGGGGCCGCTCCGTCTTTCTCGTCAGAGTGGTCTTCCCTGTGGGAAAAGTGCGAACAATGGCACGAGACTCGCCCCAGCGCCATGCAGCCCATCCTGGAAATCGGAGCTCTCGAAGCCGGCCAGATCGACACGCGGGGCTCGTCCTCGTTCCCAATGTCCATCTACACAAGCGCCATCGCCCTCCAGTGCAACGTCGTGTACCACATCACCTCCCTGCTGCTCCTGTCGCGCAAGCCGCGTCTGCTGAAGCGACACAGCCGACGGCGGTACGTTGCGTCGCCGAGCTGGCATGCGCAACAGATTGCGGGAATCGCCACGAGGAATGAGTTTGCCGAGCAGTGGGACCCGATATTGGTTGCTGCGCTTATTTTCGTTGCCAAGGACATTACGCATCGGGCTCAGCAGGAGGCTCTGATGGCATGCTTTCGCACGATTACGGCGACTCTGGGGATCCGATTGGAGGAGTCAATCCAAGAGATGCAACTGGCCTGGGCTATATCGCATACTAGTAGCTAATTTTGTAATAAAACGACATGTTCTAGTGTATGTTCCTTATCGAGAGCTTTGTCGATATAATTACTATATAATTACTGTTCCAGTTTCTCTTCTAAACTTTACAAGGTCTATGCCAACGACTGAGATCCTTGTCCTTTGGGAACGTAAAGCTAGAGTGTCTCTTTTGCCTCCGGCGGCCCTACCGGGGGTCCTCCTCGCCTTCGGCTCGAGCTCTGCAGCAGGCCCCTAAGCCTATAGTAGCTTTATCTAGTAAGCGGTGAGATGGCAAAAACATCCAATTGCTGTTGGGTATTTCAGAATCGTAGCCAGTGATTGTGATAGTGAAGTAACATTGGGCTCCTATTAGAAGAAGTAAAGCTGGAGCTGCCGCCTACTACATGTCCTTCAACTTCCTGCAGCTTTGCTTAATGATCTGCGCTGTGAATTCTGCAAAACAGCAGTACCGCAATCAACGAATGAAACAGAGCACGTGGTACAATCGCTAGAGATCCTTCCGTACGACGGGCCCTTTCTAATTCACTTACCAAATTCTATGATTTTAGGAAAGCTTGTTTTTGTTTTTCATTATTCTTGATGGTTGATACACCTAGCCAACCAGGGCAGGCATTGGGGACTCAGTGATGGTTATTTATCAGTTATAGCCAAGTCAGCTGCGCACTCGTCTGCTCATTTGTCCTTCTCAGTCAAATAACCCCATCCTGCCCTGTGAAGCTTTCAATACGTCAATACGGGATGACACATAAGCAAATCAGTTTCATGCTCTGTCATAGCCCCGATCGCGAGGTGGATTCTTAACCGAGATTTTCTCCAAGTAGAGAGTTTACCAACAGACGTCATTGCAGAAGACAATCAGTCTTGTCACAGTGTATGTCGGCATACATGAGCTGGGGTATCAAGTTAGCACGAGAGACTTGTAGTAGCATCACTATACGTTAGTGCCCTAGCTTCTAGTCATGAACCATGTGCCACCTCTTCAAGCAGCTTACGAAGCCCAAACATCCGTAGCTCCGAAGCAACATCTTCTGCCCAGCCGTCAGTCGAAGGCCAAGAGAAACAGAGCTTCCCCACGCGGTACCAAACTATGATTCAGTAGCCTGACGATGCTTCGTTACAACCTCACCGCACAAATGGCTCAGGCTGAGACGACGACGCCGAGATTGAGTTCCTTTGTGCCCAGCATTCACATTACGTCCTGGTTTGCATCGCCACGTTTCGTGGCCAGGCCCGGCAAGTGAGAGAGCCGTGTTGGCGTGATGATTTGATTCCTAATGGTCTGACCGGAGTTTTGGCAGCGCTGATGAGAGGACCTACATGACGTGACAACAAAGCCACGCGAAACGGAGGGCCGCGCATCATGTGGAGTGGACAAGGTGAAATGCAGAGAAGCCGAGTCTCAGGTTAACGCTAAAGATAACCATCCCATCAAGCGGCAACCACTAGACTGCCGTCCTCTATCCTCAACGGCCCGAAGACGGCACCCATGAACTCGACCCACCAGCAACCAGGGTACCAAACCGTCCCCTTGCCTGCCACCAAGATGGTGCAGCATCTGCGAACCTCGTACGGGTTCTACCATCATTGGCTACGGCCTCTGGGCCCTTTTTGCTTCTGTTGCTTGGTGTACTTTCCGGCAGTTCCGAGATCTCGATGAACTCAGATCCTGCAGCCCCGCGAAAAGTCTAATGGAAAGGAACAGGGCTGTCTGTAGCCAATGACGACGGCATCTGTCCGAGGCACTTTCTCAGGCACCATACAACTCCGATGGAAATGAACGGAGAATTCAGTCGCCGTCTTTTGCCAGGCTAAAACTCTTCGTCCCGGCAAGGAGATAAAAATGCTGCCGTCTGTTATCTCCTTGCATCATCAGCTTACCTCTAAGGAGTTAGATGGCAGTCACGTGCGGGTTAGTAAGCCCACAGCGTTACCAGCTTCGAATGTCGCCCATATTTTCAGCGGCTGCATATCGGTATCGGTATCGGTATGACCTCGCAAACCCGCTACCAGCAGGTGGTGGTGGCTGTCGGAACCGTCGCCCACAGCGGTAAAGCGTACGATGAGGAGCGCCTGGAGTGGGAATCGCCCGTGGCCTGCCCGTCGACGTGGCCCAGGAAGTACCTGAAGCCGCCCAAACTCAGAAAGGCCGCCGTTTGCCTGCTGCTGATCGACCTGGTCGTTGTGGGAATCGTGGTTCGCTGCTTCGAACCGCTCATCACCCTGCTGCGTAGAAATGAAGAGCTCTTCGGTGCCCGGCTCGCCCTGCCGCGCGACGACGACGACGATGCCCGCTACCCAGAGCATCATGATCCAGAACAACAACATCATCAACATCAACATCATCATCCCGACGGCCATTATACAATTCCCCGAATTCTACACCAAACTAGCCCCACCGATGCCATCCCGGACAAGTGGATCCTATCGCAACGGAGTTG
>JAMYIC010000162.1:0-12336 GCA_024112705.1 Microcera coccophila
CATGGTCTATTCATTGCTGCTAACTGTAACCCTGGCCTACGGAGGGTTACAGCTATCATACAACGTGATACAGGCGCATTATCATGTCTTAAAATAACGTGTTTTGTGCTGCTCGCCAAGAGCGGCTAAATGTTGGAACTTCGCCACTCAGTTCGACGCATAACGCAATCAACGACCTTGACACCGGGTATCACAAGAGCATCTATTACGTAGCGCTACATTAACCCGGTATCTGGTCACCGCTTGAGTTTCCACGCTAGCGCCGTAGTGCTTGGGCCCAAGCTGTTGTCGGGGGTGGCGGCAGCTCATCCGGCAACATCTGCTCTGAATCTCATGACTCAAAATGTCTTGCCATGTTGGATAGGCAGCCTTAGACATGGAACTTAACTTGGCACGCATCCCATCTATGAATTTACCTGCCATACTCATCTTCTTCTTCTTCCTCATTCATAGTAGCTAGCTCTCTTACGAGTCCTGTCTACAACGCATAATCGAGAGTTAACCCAAAAGCCCATCACCGTCATCAACACATCCTAAATCCTGCTCGAAAGCCTCAGCTTTCCACCCGCAACACAATGTTCGTGACGCTTAGCCTGTTGCTAGCCTCCGTCGTTTTTCTCCTTGTCCATCGTCTCAAGCAGCCCGCATCATCCCCTCTTCCTCCGGGCCCGTCGGGCATCCCGATTCTGGGAAACTCGCTGCAGCTGAAAGGACATCTGTGGATAAAGCTTACTGAATGGGCGCGCACACATGGTGATTACATATCATCTGCTCAGCAGAGCTCCTTTTCTTTCTGTTCTATTATACTAATCACAACCCACTAAATAGGATCGGTTGTACACTTCTCTGCCTTCGGCCAGCACGTAGTTTCCCTCAATACGCTGGAGACGGCATATGACATTTTGGACGACAAGGCAGCCGTCACATCCGAGCGCAGTGATATCATCATGGTTAGATTGATGACAAAGGACCTTTGGATATCAGCCATGCCAGCATCGCCTACGTAAGAGTCCCTCCCCACATCATATCCGCCTTCTCCTTGGGGCTTGCTTTTGGACGCCATCACAACCGCTGGGCGTCGTTTTTGTCATGTCAAATTCTACCCTGTCCCTCTCTCTCGCCTTATCTCTTCTGTGTGGCATATACTAACATGGAGTTCTTTTTCACCGCAGGTGGAATCGCCAGCGAAAGGCGCTGCACACCGGTCTGCGCTCGGTGGGCTCGTTTTCGGCGTTTCTCCCGAGAGAGGCCGCCATGCTCACGATCAATATGCTGCGCTCGCCTGAGAACTGGAGGCAGCATATCGAGGTCGCCGTTCACGCAGGGAGCAGCACCGTCGCCTACGGAAATGGCTTGTGCCGCGATGCTATGCGCCGCCGGGCGGGTCAGATGCACGCGTACTTTCAGCATTTGGTGGCCGCTCAGACGCCAGGCGCGTACATAGTCGAGCTATTTCCGTGGCTGAACCATCTTCCGTCGCCGCTCGCGCCATGGAAGAAGCAAGGCGAGCAGGTCTTTAACGCGGGGAATAGTCTTCTGCATGAGATGTACGAAGAGGCCTCCGTGTCGCCGGTAAGTCAGTCTTTTTGCGCCCATCATACCCTATCCGTACCCAGTCCCCAACACGGCTATTCAAATACTGATTGCTGGGATATAGGTTTCCAAAGATCCCAGTGTTCTCAAATCCATGACAGACGTATCATACCTGAGTCCCTTGGAGAAGGTGTGGTTAGTCGGCCAGGTTGCGTAGGTACCCCCCACCCTCCGGCAGAGACAAAAAGGAAGCAAACTAACAGGTATGTTGATGGTTTCCGAACAGCCTAGCGGGAGTCACCAACCAGGGTCCTCTTTCGTTTTGGCTGATGGCTATGATTCTTTATCCGGAAACGCAGAAGCTTGCACAGAAGGAGCTGGATTTAGTGGTAGGAAGAGAGCGCCCCCCCGTGTGGGAAGACTACGAGAAGATGCCCTACTTGCAAGCTATGGTTAGGGAGGTATTGCGATGGCGACCGACCTCACCGCTCGGGCTCATACACGTAGCCTCCGAGGTACGTCCGGTGATTGTTATAATTGAGGATGCTTGCACTGACGGATGTTCCCTGTTAGGACATCAACTACAAAGACTTCGTCATCCCCAAAGGCTCAATACTGTTACCCAACATCTGGGCCATCAACCGTAGCCCGTCCATTTACGGCGCTGATGCACACGAGTTCAACCCGTCCAGGTTCCTCGATCCTGAAACGAATCAGCTCATCCCTCCAGCGGTCAACACCAAGGGGGAAGGCCAGGTGGTCTTTGGGTTTGGACGCCGGATTTGTGCTGGCCGTCCCATAGCCAACAGACTCATTTCCACCTACATCTTAACCATGCTGTGGGCTTTGAAGATTGAACCGGCTGAGGGGCCTGAAGAAGCCAGAGCCTGGGACCCAAGCAGTTGCCTGGACGAGGGCGTTTTCATGTGAGTAAAAAAAAAAACGCTGTCCCGCATCGTGTGTGTGCCGCATGAATTCTAAGTGTTACCCAGAGGTGCTCCCGACTTCCCTTGCCGAACTACAGAGCGGTTCGAAGGTGCTCTCAAGCTACTAGAAAGCGTAAAATGACTGGCTGGAGATTTCACTTGGTTCATGCATGGAGTTTATGTTGTAGGAATGCTTATACTATGACATGGTCACTGGCGTGTGCCACTTAGTGAGGTTTGATATTGTAAGGGCCAATATGAAGATTACCCTACTATATAGATACGAATACGTGCACTCATCTTGGCAAACTGCTTCTCGGAGCATCAATTACAAAACTTGACATCTCTCAACATAACACGCTCGCTGTCCCAAGCTTGTCCTGCCGGCCACGTAAGCCGTTACTCTCACCTCCAGAGAGGCCCCTCCCTCCACACGGTGCACCTCAACTCATCACACCAAACGTGATTCAGTCCTTCTCCGATTGGAATTTACAGTTAAATGACCTCGGGTGCAAGCATCTATGGTATTCTCATGGGTACCTCCAAAGACTGGTAAGCATTCCCCGCGTGTAGGATTGGGAGGAAGAGGGGAGGGGGCAAGTAGACAATACAGTAGCTATACCCAGTCAATTAGGCTAGGAGATGTTAGTCAGGCCCCTCTACTATTTTAGCGCATCCTGACTTACCGCCAACGGGGTAGATAGCTACCCGGATAATTGGGGAGAATACGGCCGCAGAATCGGCAATGCACAAGCACCACAGGGGTCACAACGGTTTTCCGCAGCCGGTGGACTTTTTGGACATGCCCATACATGGCATGCATGCATGCATTGAGTAGAGGGGGATGGAAAAGGCGGAGCTTCTCAATATGGAAACGTTTCTACATCTTGCCAAGGCCGCCAGTGGTGTGGATGGATGAATAGATACGCCTCTCCTCGTTTGATACATAACTTTGCCTTGATACTTGACAGTATAAGAAAGGCGTGTGAAGGTGTTTTATCTTCCCGTTTTGTTTTGTTTTCTACTACCATCATTTCACATTGTTCTTTGTGACAGGGTAATATCTCTGACCGCCATCATACACATACTTTTCATCATCATCGCCGCCGGTGACCGTTTAGACATGTCTTCCACCATGCCACCAGAACCAATTGCCATCGTTGGAATGGGTGAGTATCACCATGGAGCGAGAACAGTGGTTGTACCAACGAGCCAGATGCTAACGCGGAACACCTAGCTTGTCGATTGCCCGGAGGTGTGAGAAACCCCGAGGAGTTCTGGGGGTTGTTGGTCAACGGCCAGTCTGGATACGCCGACTTCCCTTCTGATAGGCTTAACATTGATGCTTGGCATCATGACGACGCCAATCGAATGGGAAGCTTTGTGACAAGAGGCGGCTATTTCCTGGATCGAGATCTCAACGAGTTCGACAACGACTTCTTCGGCATCTCCGCCGTTGAAGCTTCCACCATGGACCCTGCCCAGAAGCAGCTGCTCGAGGTAGCCTACGAAGCCTGCGATGCTGCCGGCGTGTCCCAAGAACAACTCTCGGGCTCGATGACTGGTGTCTATGTCGGCAACTTTTGCCCCGAGCAGTCCTTGGCTGGTCTCAAGGACATGGACTCGGCGACGCCGTATACTGCCACCGGCGCGTCAACCACGATGCTTAGCAATCGTGTTAACTATGTCCTAAATCTCAAAGGCCCAAGTCTCACCATTGACACGGCTTGCGCGTCTTCGGCTTACGCGTTGCACATGGCCTGTGCAGGCCTACGAGCTGGGGACTGCGATGCTGCGCTGGTGTGCGCTGCGAACACAATCAGGAGTGTCGAAGCCCAGATTTTCATGTCCAAACTGGGGGCTCTCTCGCCTACCTCCAGATGCCATACTTTCGATGCCCGTGCAGATGGATATGCTCGAGCCGACGGCATAGCAGCTGTCTATCTCATGAGGCTATCTGATGCTGTCAAATCTGGCCGGCCCATCCGGGCAGTTATTCGTAGCACAGCTCTGGGAGCAAATGGTTCAGGAGACAGTCTCACAAAGCCCAACGGGGCTGCGCAGACGGCCGTTATCCGTAAAGCCTATGAGAATGCGGGCATCAGTGACTTGGAGAGCACCGGATACTTTGAGTGCCACGGAACGGGCACGCCGATCGGTGATAGAGTCGAGACACGCGCAGTAGCAGACGTCTTTTCTGCGTATAGGACCGCCAGTGAGCCACTACTCATTGGGTCTGTCAAGACGAACATCGGCCACTCTGAAGGAGCCGCCGCCCTGACGGCGCTCATCAAGGCCGTGCTGGCTATCGAGAACAAGACGATCCCTCCAACCATCGGCGTTGAAGAGCTGAACCCCAACATTGACTTCGACGAGTGGAAGATCAAGGTGGTCCAAGAGCCCACCCCTTGGCCAGAAGCTCTTCCTGTCCGGCGCGCAAGTCTCAACTCGTTTGGATTCGGTGGCGCCAATGCTCACATTGTGGTTGAGGAGGCTGAGGCAGCAGTGGAGGAATTCATCCAGCGGCAAGCCAAAGGAGCGGACGATTTCGCGATGCAAGACTCTCTAAGCATCAACAGCATCTCAACCTCCCAATCAAGAGTGCCCTCCATCACGAGAGATGAGCCGAGCAGCAGCACATCCGTGTCCAGCATTTCCGACGGCACCAGCAACGAGGCAACTCTAATCGTGTGCTCTGCAAAGTGCGAAGAGTCTCTCGATCGTACTATCGACGCCATACGGTCGGGTCTAGAAACACACAGCGCTAGAGATATTGCCAAGACCCTGGCACATAGGTCCAAACTGAATCATGGCGCCTATGCCATCTGCGACGGCATCCGCGAACCTTCGTTCCAGCGCCATGTGAGATGCGACGCTCTGCAACTTGGTTTCATCTTCACCGGAGGAGGCGCACAGTGGCCAAGCATGGGACAACAACTACTTCAGTTTCCTGCCTTTCGACAATCCATCCGCCAGATCGACAGCTATGTTGCTACTCTGCCCGAGCCTCCCAGCTGGACCATTGAAGGGATGATGAACGCTGACGTGTCGCCAAACGAAATGGACGAGCCCAATGTTGCACAATACATGACTGCATCCCTAGAGATTGGCCTCGTCGATCTCCTGGCTGACTGGGGAATACGACCATCCATGGTGGCGGGACACTCGGCCGGTGAGATCGCGGCTGCGTATGCTGCTGGTTACATCACCCATGCCGAGGCCGCTGCCGTTGCCTACTATCGTGGGAAAGCAACGTCGGAAGCGGTCATGATGCCAGGCGCCATGCTTGCCGTTGGGCTTTCGGCTGCGCAGTCCCAGCAGCTTATACCGGACGGCAGTCAAGTCTGCGTAGGCGCTATAAACTCGCCAAAAAGCGTAACCCTAAGCGGAGATCGAGATACCATCGAGGCTATCAAGATTCAGTGCGACAAAGAACAGATATTCAACAGGCTTATCGCCTCCAAGGGCGTAGCCTATCACTCAGCCTTGATGGAACCGGCAGCAGAGGCTTACAGCAACCCACTGGCGGCGCTTCCAAGGTCATCGACGAAGCCCAGCATCAGGGCGAAAATGTATTCAAGTGTGACTGGCGCACTCTACGCTCGAGACACAATCCCGGTGACATACTGGCGAGAGAACATGGAAAGCTCTGTCCTCTTTGCGCCGGCCGTCGCCGCGATGCGTGAGGCTGGCATGACGCATCTCGTCGAGATTGGCCCCCATTCTACGCTGCGCTCGCCTACCATGGAGACCATCACGTCGATTGCCTCGAACAAGACATTTAGCTATTTCGCTGCCGTGAAGCGCAAAGCAGATGCGGTTTCGGTCATCTTGAGTATGTGTGGAGAGCTCGCTCTCGCGGGAGTCGAAATAGACGTGTCCCGGGTCAACAACAACACGGGCGTCCACCTTTCTGCCTTTCCAACCTATCATTGGAACCATCAAATCATCCTCCAGGAGTCTCGAGTCGACCGCGAGTGGCGACTGCGAAAATACCCCCGCCACGACTTGCTTGGGTCCCTGATTCCCGGTTCGGCCCCCAACACGAAGATATGGCGCAACATCCTCTCCCCGAGTGGGATACCATGGCTGAGTGAGTACAAGTTTGGAAACGATTCCATCTTCCCGGCCTCTGGGTTCGTCTGCATGGCTATCGAGGCCATGCGGCAGTCGTGTGAGCCAAGCGAGGATCGCTCCACCGTCATTGAACACTTGGCCATTGGAACGGTGCTGCTGGTAAACAACGACGTCGAGACCTTCTTCACCATGAGACAGCTGTCTCTAGGTAGCAATATAACGTCCGAACGCGTCTGGGACTTCAATGTTTGCTCAGTCCAGGATAGTGTCTCTACGCAGCACTGCCAAGGACGTATCTACAGCTCCGCCCAGCCTTTCACAGTCGGCCACGACGAGTTGAGTTGTGAGTCGGTTCCTCGCGAGTCACAACCCGTGTCTGCAAAGGCTTGGTACGACGATCTTGCAGTCAATCGTGGAATCGTTATGGGTGGAAGATTTCGAAGAATGGACAACATGGTATTTGAGAAACGGCGGAACCATGCCGTTGCGTCTGTCGATCTCGACCGACCATCTCGGCCTCCAACGCATTCAGCCCGGGCCGCCGACTCAGTATTGGATCCTACAGTGCTTGAAAGCTGTTTTGGCCTTCCTCTCCTCGCCGCCGGTCCGTCACGTTGCAACCAGCCGTACCTACCAGTTTCAGTGGACAAGCTTACTATCTCCCACAAGAACTTGAAGGGCCGGAAAGTCGTGATTGACGCTAAAGCAAAGTACTCGGGCCTACGAAGCCTACATGGATACTGCTCCATGAAGATGGCAGAGAAGCCTGCCGTGGTTATCCAGGGCTTGCGCTTTTCTAGGCTTGCGCGGCAAGACGACCCGTCGAGAGAACAGGGACGCTCACTCTTCTGGCGGCTCACATGGGTGGACGACTACCACGGCATTACCAAGGCAAATGAGAGCCTGTATTTTCCCCCTGAGAAATACTGGCCACAGCTGTACAAATATCCACGCCATCGCCGCGCCTACCTCACCCGGCTGTGGGTTGTCCAGTTTGCCCAGCAATACCCGGATCTATTGCTCAAGGAGCCCATCAGTGCTCAACACAAGTATTTCGTTGAATGGATCAACTGGCTCGTCGAAGCCACAATGAAAGAGCATCCGAAGATGTGCAGTATGTCTCTGGAGGAGCGGCATTCCGCTATTGAGTCCGAACGACCTCTGAGCGACCCGGGGATCGAGCTCTCCTGGGTCGTCTACGACCATCTACGCGAGCTCATAGAGGGCACTCACTCAGCCCTCGATTTGGTTGCGCAGTCCGGTCTCCTCAGCCATTATTACGACACCCAGCTCATCTACGACAAGTTTGAGCGGTTGGTTGAGATAATGGGACTACAGAATCCATCCATGAGAATCTTGGAGATCGGTGCAGGCACTGGATCGGCCACCAAATACGTGCTCAAATCCTTGACGAAGGGAGGTGCGCAACATTACTCTGGTTACACCTTTACGGACATCTCTCCTTCGTTCTTCGAAAGTGCCGCGGCTACATTCGCAGAGCATCCAGATATGGAATACAAGGTATATAACATGGAGGATTCACCTGAAGAGCACGGCATCGAGCCGGGTTCCTATGACTTGGTCGTGGCATCATGTGCGGTACATATCACCGCCGACATAGTCCGAGCCCTCCGGAGCATCCGCAAACTGTTACGACCGGGCGGTACACTCCTGCTGTCCGAGATTACTGCAGAGCACCACGACATCAACTTTCCACTGGTAAGTCGTTACCCAGCTCCAAGCGTGATGAGGTCAAATACACAAGACTGACACGGTAGCACTACAGGGTTTGTTTCCAGGGTTCTACTCCGGTTACGACGAAGGCAGGAAACGACACCCTTTTTTGACACCGGAACAATGTAAGAATCTTTGGCGTTCCTTCTGCAATTTCCATAGCTAGAGACTGACCTAGGGCAGGGGCCGAGGCGCTTCCTCAGGCGGGTTTCACAGCCCCAGAATTGTCTGTAAATGACGTCCCTGGAGACTGGCATGCGTTCACGGTGCTGGCCGCAACAGCCATCGAGCCTGGCCATCAGAGGATCTGCACAGAAGACCAGATCACGATTATCAGTTGGGATAAGCCCACAGAGTTAGCCATGTGTATCGAAGACCAGGCACGGAAACAAGGCGTCTTTGTTACCCACAGACCATTGATCTGGCCGGAAGGTCACGAGACGGGCATCGAGCAGAGCGCAGGTCGCTTGATCTTTCTCGTGGGACTCGGACACGTAGCGGACACAGGGGTTAAAGATGTTGATCTTACCCTCGGCAATGGAGTGGCTCCTATAGTACAACAGGCCAAGAGTCTCTTGTGGGTTACCCAGAATTGTCGGATAGGGGGAAACCCGCCCGCCCAATCACGCCTGCAGGAGCGCGTGGTACACTACAGCACCAAGGCTGGATTGAAGGTGGCTTCGATGTATTTTGATGCGGGTGCGGACCAGGATGAAGCCATGGCCCGGGAGATTTTGCGCCGCGAATCACTTCTACCCCGATCGGAGGATACCGAGTTCCGCCAATTTGAAGGCCGCTGGCTGATCCCAAGGCTTGTGCCTGATCCGCGGCTAACGCAGGAGTTCGCGGGCTTGCAAGGGCTGGACATGACAGCCTCACCTCTCTTGCTGGGCAAATCTGGTCCGCTCCGGCTCAGCACCAAAGGCGACGGGTCACTTGGCACGCTAGCGTTTGAAAAGAACACGAACGTGGATGGGGCTATCCCGTCGGGATACCTCGAGATAAAGATCAAGGCTGTTGGGATGAATATGACAGTGAGTACAGCTAGAAAGGGGACTCGTATAGGGGCCAACGGCTGACACTCACACAGGACCTTCTCGCCCTTGCCGGGAGCCAAGGGACAGATTCTCTCAGTTCCGAGTTCGCCGGCCTTGTTACCGCCACCGCTGAGGATGTGGTCGACTTCTCCGTGGGCGACGCCGTCTTTGGTCTGTGGCCTGGCCGTTTCGAAAACCTGGTTCGCGTCTCAAAGTCCATGTGCCAGAGGATCCGGCCAGGGGACTCGCTGGAGGCCGCCGCCACACTGCCGCTGGCCTACTGCACAGCGTGGCACGCCGTCGTCGAGGCGGGTCGCACGCTACCCGGCGAACGCATTCTGATCCAGAGCGCCTCGGGCGGCGTTGGCATGGCTGCTGTCGCCGTGGCGCGCTCCATCGGGGCCGAGGTCTACGCCACGGCTGGCAGCACATCCAAGCGGGCGGCCTTGCGTGATTGCGGCATCCCGGAGGATCGCATCTTCTCCTCACGCGACGCAGCGGAAGAAGCCGCTATGAGAAGAGCGACGGGAGGCCATGGTTTCGATGTGGTTCTAAACACGTCTTCGGGGGATTATCTTCATGCCGTGTCGTGGCCTGTCGTCGCCCCGTTTGGTCGCTTCGTCGAACTCAGGAGAAGCGCCACCTTGGCAGCTGAAGGTGGCATTTGGAATCTCCAAAAGATGTCTGAAGGCTCTAGCATTGTTCCCGTTGACATTTCCCGCCTCCTCGCACAAAAGCCGGGCGTGGTCGCCAATGCCATGCGGGCCATCGGGGCCAGATACCGCTCTGGCGCCCTCGCACCTCTGCCCTACAGGTCCTTCCCGATCTCTCAGCTGGGACGAGCATATTCCGAGTTCTCGAGGTTCGAGCACACCGGGAAGCTGGTGCTGAGCTACGACGACGACGACGCTGTCCCATTCTTGCCTCGGCCAGAAGCCCCCCAGTTCCACCGCCATGGTATATACATGCTTGTCGGAGCTTTGGGAGAGCTGACGATGCACCTGGCCAGGTGGATGGTCCAGAACGGCGCGCGCCGTTTGATGTTTCTCGGACCACATCAGTCAAGGCAGGGCCGTCACGCTGGCTTGTTTGACGAGCTTATAGCAGCAGGGGTGACCGTGGCGCACATTGAAAGCAACGCATCCAACATGAACGACGCACGACAAGCCGTATCTGCGGCCATGATTTCACCGCTCCGTGGTGTCATCATCGTTGCGCCAGAGCTGGAAGGACCTCCGAGGTCCGGCTGCAAAAATGAGGCTGATGAAAAGGGAACGAATAGCTGGCATACTACTGTCCCCAGGAACCTGCATTCGATCATTAAGGATGTAAATCTTCGTCTCGACTTTCTGGCCTCACTAGGTACCATAGCAGATCCGACACATGGCCCCAATGCCGACGATCAGTGCCGTTTCCAGCAGGTATCGGGCTTGCCATGGACGACTATCCACGTGGCACCTACTCGAGACACAAGCGAGATACCGAGGCTCATATGCGCAGCGCTCTCTGGCCTCTCGGCGCGCGCAGCGGGACAAGCCCAAGAACCCATCTACATTCTCCCGGATGCCGACGCGGGAACATCGAGCCATCTGCCCAGCATTCTCCAGCAAACGGATGCACGCTGGGCTGTGGTTAAAAGCCACGACAATATGCTGAGAAGAAGAGCCACGGCCCTCCGCACCCGTCCCACAGCGCCGACCGCCGATGCCGTGGGAGCCGTCGACGACATCCAAAACCAAGTCATGGTTCGGCTGAGCAGGCTGCTATGGGTCCCTCGTGAGCGGCTGCGGACCGACGTGAGTCTCCAGGGCGTGGGCATTGATAGCATGATCGCCAGCGAGTTCCGTTCCTGGATTCAGCAGACATTTGGTGTTTCGATGAGCTTAATGGAACTTCTATCGCAGGGAATGACAATCGAGAAGTTGGCTAAAGTGCTAGGGGGAGGGGGGAGCCAAGTCTAAGATAGACGGTTTCTTCTTATGCATGCAATCACTCCTAAAATAATCATCATGTCTAAGCTCAAGAGTCTCAGTGTGTGGCTATTTCTGCCCTTGCTAACTGCTCAGTCTGACGTTGGGTCATAATATAGATGCGTACTCTTGAGTCAGGCGTTGATCGTCCTCAGGATTATCATCCTCCCGCCACATCTGCGGCAATACCTTGGCACGTTTGATTGCCTCTGAGGATGTGATGCGCCTGAGATCGGGGGGCAGTATTGACGATTTGTTGATGACGAGGTAAAGCTCGTCGTATAAATGTTAGGCATTCTGGGGCAGTACGGCTTCCATACATGGGGGGTCGATGACATGAATTGGCGGGTCGAGTTGTTTTAATGTAGCAGCAGTAGCTCGTTGTTTCGATGGTGATTGGTGATGTTGTTTAGACGGAGATGGTGATGATCCGCAACTAGCAAGATTCAATCAAAAATAGAACAAATCACTTTTCCAGTCTGTACTGAGCCTTGTCTCTTTTCCCTCATCCTTTCTCGCCTCAAACCCGTGTTGTGACAGCTGGAAGAGTGTTGTATTGTAGTTTGAGCGCTAGATCTTGTCTTGACTTTTAAGCTATCATCGATCTAGCTATAATAATTATTGTTACATCATAGGAAAGTATTTAATAGAATTATTTAATCGTTATGAGATAACCTTTAGATTAGATCAATTTTGGCAATCACTGAAATAGATCGGGACTTATGTATACTAGCTCCTGATCCGACCCGGCTTCCTCGGCCAAAGCTGAGTTGTGAATAACTCAAACTACAACTGAAGCCGTGGACGGCCGAAATGAATGATTGTCTCAGGCAATTAGGGTGATCACTGGTTGACGTGCAGATCAACGAGCTAGCTGAGCCTCTCTAGGTCGTTGGCGTACTCGACGGTGCTCGCCGACCAGGTGCGGCGCGCTACGACAGAGAGTAACGTAGGATTGGGGGGTATCCGGGTTGATGCCGGGAATCTTGAGCTGCCGCGAGCATGATGATTCGGGGGATTGTTTGAGGGCTTATGTTGTCCCGCCAATAACTAAAACCC
>JAMYIC010001615.1:0-12796 GCA_024112705.1 Microcera coccophila
TCTGAGCCTTGCTGTTGTGCGTTGTGTGTTCACCACTCGCGGCATGGGGGAGGTGTAAGTGGGCTGAGCCCCTTACCCTAGAGCTGCATATATGGTCCGTCCATTCTTCGTTTATCGAATGCCGGGATGCCATGCATCGGCAGACCCTCCTCAGAGGCGTGTGGGTGCCAAAACGCGGGGAACGGTTAAATGTAAGTGATGGAGCATACCTGTTCTGAGACCTGCATTGTACCAATTCGTAATGTCGACAAGCAGAAGGGATGAAGTAGTGCCACCCATGGCGGCGAAGGGGATGGGAGATCTCCGACAGAAACTAATAAATGGTGTGCCGGTTGTCACTCGTGGCCACGCGTCTCGTTGCCTTACAGGATTGATATCATGTTGAGTCCGACTTACAACCTCACGATCAGATGTGGCTGAGCTTACTCCAGAACAAGGCGCCCAGGAAAGTGACATGTTCCGTTCAAGCTGGAGGAGAAGAATTCTGGATCAAGGCATTGTTGTCGGGTAAGGGAAGCATTCTATGTCATGGACCCGGCATATTTCGACCTGCTACTATTCCCTTACGATGATGTTGACCAATGTGGTGATAGTTGGCATGACCGAAATCCAATAACTACAGCTGGACCGGAAGGCCCTTATGTGCGCCATCGAGACGCGTCGGGCCGACATTGTAGAAACAGGTGGGTTCATATGACACGGCAGTCCCAATGTCTTAACATGTCGACGTGGAATTCAACTTTCTCACCGCCGTCCTGCAGGCAGCAATCAGGAGCAAGCATATCATGTCGTCGAATTGCAATCAATGAACGACCAGACACTAGATAGCATCGCCGTGGTCGTAAGTTGAGTGTCAAGACATCGACCTGCCAGATACTCTGCACAAGATGGACGATATTGCAGACGGTAGGTTGGTATGTCGTCAATCATCGCCGTTCGCTCAACTCCTTGGCAGAGTCGCAACCACCTCTCGAAAGCGCAGGGAGCGGGCAAAGCAAATCGCCAGGGACAGCCAACAGGAAGACGACCATTTAATAAGATGGTGTCGACCGCATGACTTCGAAGGAGTTTCAGGAGGGGCTCCGTGACGTCGATCTGAGGGGAAGGCAACCATTCTTCAAGCCGTCAGCTCATCCTTGGTCAGCACGAGACAAGAGAACAATGAAGCTGCCACATCCTCCCGGATGGCGTTTGCCCCAAGACTGAGCATATCCAGCAGTCCCTACGGGGTCCTCGTCCTCTAGGGGGGGCCCTTGAGGGCAGAGCGAGGTTTAAAGTTCAGTTCCTTTGTTGGTCACGGGAGGTTCGATTACGATGTCAGCAACGTCGAAGACGGGATAATGAAAGGTGGAACCAGACATGGTATGGAAAGCTCCCCGGTGGAACCCTGGATGCGGGATGATGCGAGTGGGCAGAGTGGCAGGGCTTTGATTCGACGTAGAACTAAAAGTGGTAACCGAACTGAGCAAGGATGATCGAGGATGGGAGATTGATCTCCTTTTTTTTCTCCTCTCTCTCTCTCCACGATGGTCAATCTGGCGGTGACAAGAGCGAGATGTAGGGTGAGACATGAACGCAATGGATGATACGATACTCGTGGCAAATTCCGTTATTGCTCAACGGAAACCACCACGCACAAGGAGTGTCAGGGTTGACGAGCAGCAATCACCTTCGCTATCAAGTTACGCAAGATGTTTTTTCTCCATCACTGTCGTATCGAAATGAGACAGTCCTTGGAGACGACCCATGTGCGCCGTTGCGACGAGACTGCGTACGGCCAACCGGACAGACCGAGGACGAAGCAGTGGTCCTGAAAAGGGGAATACCGACCGAGTGGAGAGCTCGAGGACGTTCAATGGCTCTCAAAAGTCACGAGGCCATGTTGCCTCCGGGATACGTCGAAACGGAGTTGAAGGGCAAATGCCCGTATTACAGTACCGACAACCAGACGCTGGAGACTTCAGAGCCAACGAATGCTACCATGAGCAGGCTCTGCAATGCTTGACTGGGATCCAACAGCACACCATTGCTACTTCACCCAGGGGTCACGGACCAGCGGCTGAGAGTAGAATAAATTAAAGATGAAAAACTCGTGAGAGATGACTTAGACGCATCAATCTCGGCAGGGCTTCAAAGGGGGGGGCTAAAGGGGGGGATTTTGTGCCGCTGTCGAGCCACATCCGCCCTGTAATTGGATCAAGACGCCCCCTTTCATCACGAGGCCTCGTTTGTCTTACCTTTTGCTGGTGGGCTCCCTCCATATCAGCAATGAACTGGGGCTCGTCGTCGTCTTCTCCTTTTCCCCGTCTCGAGCAAGGCATCGAGGGGTCAATCCCAACGTCCGTGGGAGCGGCGCTGGTTGGGTGTCACCCGTAAAAGATATAGCGGCATCCTGTCCGTAATTATAGTGGCTTTAGCGGTTGTCTTCCCCTTTGGAGCCTAAGGGCGCCCACGATTTAGGGGAGCTCCCCAAGACTTTCCCCCCACCCCACTCTCCTTCAGTGGTGCCTGTCCGCGGCTGCTCACTGGCCGGCCGCCTACTAAACGTCCCTGTCCACCTGCGTCGTACCTTTTTAGTAACATTGGAGCTACCTAGAACTCGGCCTGACCTGTGCTAGCATCTTCCCACGTTGCCTTTCCACGTCTTGACCCTCCACTCCTTTAACCCTCCTCCTCCTCCTCACTTCGTGAACTCTAACTTCTTGATTCTCTTTTCCCTTGTCATCACCCTATTGTTCCGATACCCCGCGAGCTCCTCCTAATCTAATCGTCGAGGTCGCGCATTGTTTCCTGTGACTACCTCTTTACTCGTCTCCCCCGCTTCGTACGCTCGTTCTACGACCCCCCCTCGCCTTCTAGCCTCCAGATTTTGAAGAGACGGCAGACGTTACACCTCGGCAAACATGAAGGGTAAGGTCATCAGCTCGTCCTCGACCTGGTCGAACTTCAGAAGAATACGTCGAAGCTGATTGCGTGCCAGGACTTATTCTCGTTGGTGGCTTCGGCACTCGCCTTCGCCCTCTCGTATGTCTTTCCTGCGGCCCGAACCAACTGTTGGCGCCGCTTCGAGCGCAACTCTCCCAAAACACAAAAACTGACAGCCTTTGGCGGGTTTAGACCTTGACTCTGCCCAAGCCCCTCGTTGAGTTCGCCAACAAGCCCATGATTGTGCATCAGATCGAGGCTCTCGTCGCGGCTGGTGTCACCGACATTGTCCTGGCCGTCAACTACCGACCCGAAATTATGGAGAAGTTCTTGCAAGAGGTGAGATGCATGCTGAGCAGAAGCAAGAGTGGTGTCGCATGATGGCGACTAACGCGAAGTCTAGTACGAGGAGAAGTACAACATCAAAATCGAGTTCTCGGTTGAGTCAGAGCCCCTCGACACCGCAGGCCCCTTGAAACTCGCCGAATCGATCCTCGCCAAGGACGACAGCCCTTTCTTCGTCCTCAACTCAGATGTCATCTGCGACTACCCTTTCCAGGACCTCCTCCAGTTCCACAAGAACCACGGCAACGAGGGTACCATTGTCGTTACCAAGGTCGAAGAGCCCTCCAAGTATGGTGTCGTCGTCCATAAGCCCGGCTCTCAGTCCCTCATCGACCGATTCGTCGAGAAGCCTGTCGAGTTCGTTGGCAACCGTATCAATGCCGGCATGTACATCTTCAACACCTCCGTTCTGAAGCGAATTGAGCTCCGTCCTACCTCGATCGAGAAGGAGACGTTCCCCGCCATGGTCAAGGATAACCAGCTGCACTCGTTTGACCTTGAGGGTTTCTGGATGGACGTTGGACAGCCCAAGGATTTCCTTAGCGGAACCTGTTTATATCTCTCGTCGTTGACCAAGAAGGGCAGTAAGGAGCTCACACCTCCTACCGAGTCTTATGTTCACGGTGGAAACGTCATGATTCACGCCTCTGCTAAGATTGGCAAGAACTGTAGAATCGGCCCCAATGTCACTGTTGGTCCCAACGTCGTGATTGGCGACGGTGTCCGTCTTCAGCGATGCGTTCTCCTCAGAGGCTCCAAGGTCAAAGACCACGCCTGGGTCAAGTCTACCATCGTCGGCTGGAACAGCACTGTCGGTCGCTGGGCCCGTCTGGAGAACGTCACTGTTCTGGGTGACGACGTTACTATTGGCGACGAGATCTACGTCAACGGCGGCAGTGTCTTGCCGCACAAGTCTATCAAGGCCAACGTCGACATCCCCGCCATCATCATGTAAAAAACGCATCGCATCTTTTCACGGGTCATCTCACTTCATGTCGAAAACCACCATCTTCAAAATAACGGTTATAATCTGGAACAGGGAGAAAAAAAACCATAAAATTCACCACTCTCCGAAAGAAGTGCGGGCACAGTCATATCACAAGGAGGCTGGATGGGGCAAAATAGAGACTGCCGCTCTCTTTCATGAATCTTAATACTCACTAGTAGGCGCTGAAGCCCCTTTTTTAACTCGCGTGTTTATCTGGCGTCCCGGGTGGTCATTACGGCAGGCAGGCAAGGCAAAGGCAGGCATACATCAGGGCAAACAATAAAGAGGTCCATGTATGGAGAGTTTATAGGGTAGCGATTTGAACGACGAGTGGTCAAAATCCGGAAGCGTTTTTGTATGTTTCTGTGATGCGTTGCTCAACTGACGTGTTCCGTCGGAAGAGGTGATGTTATTGCCGTTAGTCAGCAGTGATGCAGAAGACTGCAATCGTTCCTGCTCTTCCATTGCCGATATCAATTTGCGCAAGCACCTGACCGGTTGCCGCTTCATTTTGTCGAGGCGGGATGGCGCCGAGGACACAACCCCATACCTGAACAGCTTTAACATACCCATAGAGTCATCGATAGTGCAACGCGCAATGGCATTCTACGAAGTTAATCTCGCGGTTTTCGCAACAGTCAACGCATTTCTCCTCTACCGCCAATACCGCGTCCACGGGCCTGTCGAAACACTTCTCGGAAACGCTGAATCTAGGGAACAGCACCGAAAGGACGCTAAGAAGTTTATCATCACCTTCTTTCCAGTGTATGCTCTGGCAGTGGCAGCTGACTGGCTCCAAGTAGGGTACCTGAGTTGTTGCGCTTCTTGGGCCCAGTGCTGACACGGACTGCCCAGGGCCCCCATATCTACGCCATATACAAGTATGAGAAGGCAATCCCGGAAAAGATGGTGGCCCTGCTCTATGCCACCGGCTTCGTGTCAGGCGCCATCAGCGCTTCTTTCGCCGGTCAGCTCGCGGACCGGTATGGTCGACGTCTGGCTTGCCTGGTTTATTGCCTCTGCTACATTGCCACATGCCTCACCATGCTTAGTGACAAGCTCGTAATTCTCTTCGTCGGACGCGTGTTTGGAGGAATTGCCACGACATTGCTATTCAGCGTGTTTGAGGCCTGGATGATCACCGAGTTCCATACGCGAGACGTCCACCGGTCCGGGTTTTCATTGAGCACAGTCTTCTCTAACATGACGACGCTGAGCGGCAGCGTTGCAATTGTCGCGGGAGTCGTTGGAGAAGCGCTCGTGGGCTATTCTGACACACGGACATGGCCCTTCCTCGCAAGTGTTGCTTGCTGCGTGGGCGCCGGGATACTTATCCTCTTGTCGTGGACCGAGAACTATGGCGAGACAACCTCGAAGCACCCTTCCTTTTCGGAAGCGAAGCGAGCGTTGATGACAATCTTGGCAGACGACAAAACTCTCGCGCTTGGTGTAGCTTCTTGCTGCTTTGAGGGAACCATGTATCTGTTCGTCTTCTTCTGGTCCGCTGCGTTGCAGAGTGCCAGGACAAGAATGGGATCTGAGAAGGAATTGCCTTTTGGGTTGATCTTCTCCAACTTCATGTGCGCGATGATGGCTGGGTCTGCTCTCTTCTCACTCTACAACAGACCGCATTCGAGCGAAAGAGCGGCGTTCGTCCTGATGCTCGTAGTCCTTACCGTGAGCCTGGGTCTGTCGGGAGCAACGGTGATGGAGATGGAGCACTTGCTCTTCTGGACGCTCTGCCTTATCGAGGCTGCCATTGGAGCCTATTATCCAAGTATGGCATACTTGAAGAGCGAACGGATCGATGATGGCGTGCGTGGTGCTGTGTATAGCATCATGAGGCTCCCCTTGAATGTGCTCGTGGTGGTTGCGCATAGCTTGGATGAAGAGGGTGTGTCTAATCCATCTGGTGTTGACAGTCTACTGACATTTGCTTCCAGGCGACAAACATCGCAACCGTGTCTTTCTGGGCTGTGCAGTGCTGCTTATGATTGCATTCTGCATCATCAAACGGAACATGCGATGAACAGCCTGATCGGGATGGGAGGTTCGCTGAGTTTGTAAGCCGAAGGACGAGAGAGGTTGCAAGTTGGAGTCTTCTTCGGAGCTGAGATGAGCCCAGGGCCTCGAGCAGATGGACGAGAAAGGTGTACAGTCTCATGATCGTTTTGATGTCGAAGAAAAAAGTGGTTATTACTCTCGATTAAGACATGTTGGTTCTGTTGATTCGGCGATGTGGGTGGTGGCACAACTGGGGCCACATCGGTTCCTCGGCCGGCATGCAGCTGTGGATATCACTTATGAGATGCATCGTGGTATGGAGAACTTGTACGATCAAAGCACCGCCAAAGCCGCAGGGCCGTACAGGACCTGCCTTTAAACGACATGGCGGGTTCACGGCGCCGAGAGAAACAGCAGACCAGAGCCAGGGACGATAAAACCCCCCTGTCGCAGTCGGACCTACTCCTACAGTGCAAGGTCTCAGCGATCTCAATCAGCGGCCACGGCGGGGCCTCGACCGCCGGCTAGGAAGTGGGCGCGCACCTCAGCACTCGGGATAGGACGACGAGTTAATAAAAGTCGAGGCTGACATTCTTCAGAGGGAAAAATGTTGAATTGTTTCGTTGAGGGTGCGGGAGGAGAGAACCGAGAAAAGCACCAGTGCCCTCTAGCGACAGTGAAATTGTATAAGGTAAGGTATCTAGATACCTTGCGGAGTGCCTTGTCTCGACGAAGCCACCTGTCTGTTTCCTTCACCTACCGTAAGCTAGGTAGTGTTTCCCCGCCATCAGGCTGAGGATATTGGCATTCGTCGGAAATGCGAAAGGGTAATGATCATTTCAAAGTACTCTGCCCTAGTACCCTGTGTGGCCTAGGTCGAGTCTTAGCCTGATACTTCTCCACAGCCGGCGAACAAGTTTGACTGGATTGCTGTCCCACGAAGTAGGTGGCCAAAGGTACTTTTTACTCCATGAGGTTGGGTGTTTTCTTTCATCAATAAACTGTTGTAATTGGATTTTGTCAACTGAGAACTCCTCCCTTCCCTGCTTCTGCCCACTCGTCCCAGTTGGCTTCTTCGAACTGAGAGTCCGCACCTCCAACTCGAGGCGAACGAGGGCATTGCGCCGTCTCCCCCGGCTGCATGTGTGCCTGCGTCTTGCATCTGCGCGTGTCTTTTACACCGCATTTGTTGCTCCTCTCGTTCCCACAACAATCCCGCACCTCAATTGCCCACGAATTCCAGGCCGGACAAGGATCCCATATCTCATTTTGCGTGCGGCAAACTAAGACCGATTTTGTGCGCGGTTTCACCTCGATAGTACGGACTGAACGGTGCTAAGAGAGCCGCAACGTCGTAGACGGCCCGGCTCCTCGCTTCGCCGACTCGCCGTATTTCGCCGTCGCTGCACTCTGCCTTGGCTGGGTAGATGCTTCTAACTGGCCTGGCCTGGTAGGTTGGATGTGCGTTGTGTCGCCCAAAGAAACACCGTAAAGACGACTTCCCACAGTCAAGGCGGCCCCGGCGCCGCGTGGCGCCAGTGTCTGGGGGATGGGGGGGAGAAAGTTACGGTTGCTGTTGGAGAAGGAGGAAGAAGAAGAAGAAGCAGCAATGAAGAGGTGGCATCCAAGCAGCCGAGACGGCACCCCCAATTGCTCGGTCTGCGTCAACTTGAGGTGCTCGCCGCGGTTGGCCTCGTCTTAGTGGTGAGTCTCACACTGCAGATTCCTTTCCGTCACTGTCATTTCGACCCCTTCAAATCCATGTATCCTTTACCTCGCCTCACCGCATGCCTGGCCTCCTCCGTGGGCTGATGTTCACGGTGATCTGGGAGAGATGGAGACGAGGTATTAAACACGATGATCTGACGCTCTCATGATGGATCATCGGTTTCGACTGAATCGGCGTCGAGTCCTCGACGTCTGGGCGAGAGATGACCGGCGAGTCCTTGCACCGGGGAAGGGTCTCATTGTACCCAAACCATCCAAATCAAACCCGTGCCAGGTTCGTAAACTCGGCGTATTAGCGGATACCAGGGACGCAAGACCGTCTTCCCCCGCATGAGTGTGGGCATGATGACCAGCGCCGTTATGTACAAGGAGTGCAGAGCACATCTCTCTAGCGAGACATCCTTGTCTCCCCATTGTTTCCCACTGTTCCTCTGCAATTATTGGTCGCTCTTGCAAAAGCCACTGACACGCCCGACGTCAGCAGCTCCTACAGCTTGTGCTGCGCGATGCCCAGCTCCAGGTCCTCCGCGCCCAGCTCCAACAAGAGCTCCATTTCGTCCGATTCCAATTCGGCTCTCCGCTCCCGTTTTCTCCTCTACAACCTCCGTCGCAAGACCCCAATCCAAACCTCTTCTCCCTGTTCTCCCTTCCCCTTCTCTTCTTCTCTCCCAAGTCTCATCTCTCGCGCCCACGCTTCTCTCCCACAGCTCAAGTCGTGTCTGAGCCCGTCTGCCAGAATCCTGCTCCCTTCCCAACGCTACCGCCTACGTCGCGACCGCTCACCATGGGACTGGCAGACGAGACAAACCGTGTGGTCAGTGAGTTCGACCTCACTGACGATGATGTCAACCGCCATGTCAGCGAATTTCTGAGGCAGATGAGTATGTTGTGGCAGCCTTTGTGCTTGTGTCGTCATGGACGCTAACTGCCGTCTCCAATAGAGGAGGGACTGAGCAAGGACGGCACCAGTCTGCAGCAGATTCCCACGTACGTCACAGGCGTCCCGAATGGAACTGAAAAGGTCAGTCGTCCTTGTACGGTCATGTTTTTCGTTGCCGTTGTGGCTGCTGATCCGCTGTTCTCGAAAAAATAGGGCCTCTATTTGGCCGTCGACCTGGGAGGAACCAATTTTCGAGTCTGTTCCATTATGCTCAATGGCGACAACACCTTTGCCATCGTGCAGAATAAGACCCCAATCCCCAAGGCGTTGATGATCGCAAATACGGCCTCTGAATTATTCGGTTTTCTCGCTAAGCAGATTGAGAGGTTCCTCAAGGAACACCACGCCGAACACTTCGAGAGCCATATCCGTCGTCGCAATACTCGCAGCACCCCCGAGGGATTTCGGGACGAGAACATCTTCCGGCTTGGCTTCACTTTCAGTTTCCCAGTCCAACAGGTAGGCATCAACAAGGGCAACCTCATTCGATGGACCAAGGGCTTTAATATTCCAGATGCCGTCGGCAAGGACGTCTGCGCGCTCCTACAGATGGAAATCGACAGACTGCACCTCCCCGTCAAGGTTGCTGCCCTCGTCAACGATACTGTTGGCACACTGATGGCGCGATCCTACACCTCTAAAGGAAAGCATCGCTCGATTCTGGGAGCCATCTTTGGCACCGGCACCAACGGTGCCTATATGGAGAAGATTGCCAATGTCAAGAAGCCTATTGAAGGCGAATACGACCCTTCGTCAGGAGAGATGGTCGTCAACACTGAGTGGGGCTCCTTCGACAACCAACTCAATGTCTTGCCATCGACGGCATGGGACAAGGCCCTTGATGCCGAGAGTGTCAACCCTGGGGATCAGATGTTCGAGAAGCGGGTCTCGGGAATGTTCCTG
Organism: Microcera coccophila; assembly: GCA_024112705.1. Taxonomy (NCBI): domain Eukaryota; kingdom Fungi; phylum Ascomycota; class Sordariomycetes; order Hypocreales; family Nectriaceae; genus Microcera; species Microcera coccophila. Next base: position 9,834 of record JAMYIC010001615.1, read on the forward strand.
GGCGAGATCGTGCGACTGGCCATCGTCGACATGGTCAATAACGAAAAGTCGGCGCTCTTCAAGGATATCAACTCAAGCACCAACGACTGGAGCACCACGACTAGCATTGCACCCGAGTCAGGCTTCCTTAAGCCTTGGGGCCTAGACAGCTCCATCATGTCGGTAGCAGCCGCCGACAACACCCCGGAACTTTCCACCCTTCGCCAAGAGCTGGAGAACTTGCTCCTTGTCTACACTCCCTCGCTGGAAGATGCGCAAGCCTTCAAGGCTGTCGCGAATGCTGTCGGTCGACGAGCCGCACGGCTATCAGCCGTTGCAATTGGTGCCATCGCCATCAACTCCGGAAAGCTCACTGACCCCGCCGAGGAGATTATTGACATTGGTGTCGATGGTAGTCTAGTCGAGCACTATCCCTTCTTCAAGGACATGATTTACGAGGCACTCCGAGCCATTGAAAGCATCGGTCCCCAGGGTGCCGACAAGATCCGAATTGGTATTGCCAAGGATGGCAGTGGTGTCGGCGCCGCCTTGATCGCGCTAGTTGCCGCTCAAATGGAGAAGCCCAACGACGGCGATAGGTTCATCGAGGATCTCCGGGCGGAAGTTGCACAGATGAAGGACAGAGTCCACTCCATCCCCGCAGCCAGTATGCGCACTAGCCTCCACCTTCTGCGGTTATGGAAATGAATGCTAACTACTGTTCTAGTCCAAGAATCTCCCATTTCGAATACTGCATTGATCGCAGGCGGCGTCATTGGCATCGTCGCTCTTGCGGCTTTCTGGTGGAATAGGCAGCGTTAAAAGGGCGTATCATGATGGTGCATTTTCTTACCGAGTTAGGCGTTGGGTTATCTCTTTGTACTGAAAAATTGTATTCTCGAATTAGGAGTAACGACAGAACTTTATCAATGGGTCTTGTGGCAAGATGAAGAAGGATCCCTCGTAGGAATCTTGAATCCCTGTTGATGTTAGTTTCCGGTTCGTTATTTCTCTTGTGCGAGCTGAGGATTAAGGAGTGGTTCATGGCTCAACTCCTGGTGTCTAAATGGGACGAGAATGCAATGCATCATTTGTGAGAGGTATCCCGCAATAGCTGCCATTTCCCCCCTCTTCTTATTCTATCGTCATTTTTGGTTTAATTATCTCGTCATTCAGCATCTCACCATGCACACGCATCTCCCGACTTTCTAGTCTATTATCCTTTTCGAGCCATGCATTCCCGTCATAGAACACGTTACACACTAGTCCATCATCTGTTCCGTCGACGTTTACTCACTGATTCTCGTTCCCAAACGCCGCAGCAGGGTACGATCGGTCCCTCTTCTTCCGCGCCGCAGAACTACTTCGCGAGCTCGTCCCGGACACTGGCTCACTGCCATTCTTCCGCGGCGGCACCAACAAGCCTGGTGACATATCCTCGGGTAAATCGTTCCATTCTGTCTCTGGCCGTTGGTTCTGATACGATTGCCCTGACTGTGTCCGTGATGGTAGTGGGGGGCGGTTGGCTCTGGGCGGGCCGGTCATGGGCGGCAGGTTGACGATGGCGGCGGTAGTGCTCGCAGGCACAGGCTTGGTGGCCGGTGATGCGGTGGGAGGTAGCGCGCTCCGGACCGAAGCACCAACATCGCGAGACATGAGCCAGGCAGAGTTGGGCCGTAGTTTCAGGTAGTACCCCCGGATGGGCTGCACATCCCGCTTGAACCCCCGTCCTTCGTACCACTTCAGCCCGTCTTCATTCTCCGTCCAGACGTGCGCCGTCACGGATCTCACGTCAAGGTCTCCGTTCGCCCCCGCCGCAGCAATAATGCTGTTCAGGGCTGCGTTCACCAACCCCAGCGACCTGTATGGTGCAAGGAGACATAGAGACTGGATATACAGGCTTTGCGGCACCTGTCCTGCAGTCTTAATGTCTACGTCAGGCTCTATACGACACACGACGCCGCCTACGACTTTCGGCTCCGCGGAATCGTGCGCCCAGGTGATGACACGGGAGAACGGGCTGTTCACGGCGCGTTGGTAGAAAACGTCGGGATAGTTGACGGGCAGAAGAAGCGCGTTGATTCGACGGAGAGCGTTGACGTCTTGGGCGACTATAGGGCGGATCGAGGCTTCGCGGGGTAGATTGGCGGGGAGTGGAGGGATGGAGATTGTTGCTGCCGTTGTCAGGGATGCGTCTTGGGGTGCTTCCTCTGGCTCGTCGTGCCCCGAGTCGGCTACAGGGGGAGGCGGTGGCGGCGCAACGGCTGATTTTGACGGCGGAGGCGCGTATTTTGGTGGTTGCGCTTGAAAAAATGAGCGAATCGAGAGCTGGGCAGGTTTGGCGGTTGGGAGGGACATGGCGATGGAATTCTAAACGGTGCGTCGAGGTTCCAAAATTCAGGGCGATGACAGGATTTTAACTATCGGTGGAACGCTCGACGTGTGCGGATGAGGCTGCGGGTTATCGACCTGACATGGCTTGAAGGTTGAAGGGTTTAGAGTTGAGGCCATCAATAATCATAGGACACACATAGCATGAGTAAAAGGCTGGGTTCGGGAGAATGATTGGATGTCTTAGAGTCTGGGCTCGGAGGATCCAATCGGAGGACAGATTTACCATTCCCTAGAAAGATATAAAATTTGTGACTATATCGGCGAATCCCTTGAAATCCAGCTCGGGTCTCTTTCGACTTAGCTTGCCTCAGCTTGTACGGCCAGCAAAGCGCTGGATCGCGTTCCCCCTTTTAGCATCTGCAGCAGGGGGGAGGATCGCAGGGAGAAGCGGCGATAGAAACGCTGCAGTGCCCCTATCCCCGTACCCCCGTAGTCTGGCTAAGGTATGTTGCCCCCCGTATGCACCCCTGTATTGGTTTCCCCCCCCGTCGGCGGAGCCCGACAACTTTAAATGCTTGCAGTGCTAAGTTCAGGTCCGCGGGTACCTCGCGCTGGCCTGTTTCAGTGGATGGAGATTGGGCGTTTTTTTT
>JAMYIC010001617.1:4215-22453 GCA_024112705.1 Microcera coccophila
GTCAAGGGGGGGGGAACTGGCAGACGTTAGTTGAATCGAGAGGCGATTGTGAATTATGACCTGCACGTCAAAAGAGAGCCCGACGGACTCTTTGGTGACAGTCCACAGCAAACAAGGATAATCAGCCACCGCCAGTTCGTCTCAGGCGTATCGGTGAGATTGATTGCGCTGTCTGATGGGACTGCCCAACCGCAAATGAAGATGAACCTTATCATGACGATCAACGGTATTCATTCCCTTGTTGTCAATCGGTTAGCGACAACGGGGATTTCAAATTGCTCGGCTTAGAGTTTGGCAATGATAATAAAGGAAGAAAGAATGGCTGGGCAAGACAAGCCACGAAAAGAAGCAGCACCGGTGAGGCCTTCAAGCCCCCCAAGCCACCTCAAGCCCTCCCCAAGCCCTTGAGCCATCAAGCCATCAAGCCATCAAGCCTTCGCAAGCCATCAAGCCATGATAAACCATCAACCAGGGCGGCGGACCCAGATGATTGGAGTCCTGTAGCTCGTCCGCTCGGCATCCAAGGCCGACCCAGCTGAAAGGGTGACCGCTTCGTCAAGCCTCGGTATCCACTGGATCTAGCATCTGAGAAAAAGCAACGACCTTGGCCATTGTCACCTTCTCGAGCTGGTCCACTGTCTTTCATGGCGATTTGGTTCAACAATGGCTGCAAGGAGACTGAGACAGAGCCGACGCTAGAATGCAGGAGAGAGAGTGGAGGGTGTGTCGTCGACGGTGGGCCGCAGCGTGGCGGTCCACTTACAACGCGGCCAGGGCGGCTCTTCAGCGCTTTGGTGACGAACCGCAGCGGGAATGGAATACTAGCTAAGGTATATTAGTAGTTGCCTCTTGGGACTTTTCCAGTCCGGAAGGTACCTCTCGACCTTTAGCTGTTCTGAGCGAGTCCGAGTATGTCTGAATGAGCCCTGAACGTCCGGGTTAGGGGGGCCAGAGCGCACGCTGGCATGGGTTTCTAGCGGCCTTTTTGACCTTTCTGAATATTCTAGCGAGCCTAGCAGAACTTCAGCGCTCGGCGGGACCTGAATGCCTAGGGCGGTTTAGCGCGCCCCAGCCTGGCCTAGCAGGGCCATGGTCTGCGCAGCAGGGGTTCCATGCGGTTCCCAGGGATCCCCGTCGCCTCCCCCGGCCACGTATCCGGACTAGTCCCGCACCACCCCGGGCCCTCACCTCCATTATCTTTCTCCCCCCCCATCTGCAAGTCACGACCTACCTGGCCCTGTGGCACTGTGGCACTCTAACCCTGTCCCCGACCACCACCCGACCCAGATCAACTGCGACGTTGTGAAAAGCAATGCGCGCGGCGATGCGATGCGATGCGATGCGATGCGGTGCCATGCCATCAAATTCCTCGATCCCCAGACGCTCCAAGATCTCACCTCGATCCTTGCGTCTCGCTGACTGAATGACCTTTTGGCTTCCCGTCGTCTACTTGATGCAGAGATCGACAAACCTCTGCGGCAAACTACTGCCTTAACTTGGCTAACTTGCATCGAAGGATGGTTATATGCCATCCCTACGATCCTACAGGACGACCTTGCCTTTTGACTTTCCTTCCATCGAAGCCCGCCTTGGTTCTCGTGGAACCTACCGCCGCCTCTTTTCTCGCTGACTACACTACTGAGGTACATACTGCTCGCCTTGCCTCTTCCTTTCCTTTTCGTTGCGACTAAACTCTTCAACACCCTTCATCCCGCCTCTTTTCCTCTTCCGTTCCACCGCCCCAAACTCAACCCAGAAAACCTCCTCCTCGACGCATTCCTTAGTCCGTCTCTCTGCTCGCTACATCGTTGCCCAACGGGCTTCGGCAGCATTTCATTTGCCCGGCCCTTGTACAGGTGGATTGCTGTGGCTAGTCTGATCGCGCGGCCGCATTGGCAGATTGCAACTAATTACCCAGTGGAGCCACCTAAAGCCCGCCCACCTGAACCAAGCTCCTTGATCAGTAAAAGCGACCAAGTTCCCGTCCAGTTGTCTGATTTTTGGGCTACATTTTCCGAATCTTCATTTTATTTGGCTGTGCTTTCGTGTGGCAGAGGCTGGGCTGAGAGAAGAAGGAAGAAAGAGAGAAAGAAAAAAAAGAAAAGAGCAGTCAGCCATCTGTCGGTCGCGGAATTCGAAACCTCACCAAGCCCTCATCTTTGTCCTGACGCCAGGGTTAAGACCAAGACCGAGACATCCAACGACCGCTACCGAAACATGGCTCGCGTGTAGCTCGACCCGACCTGTACAACGAAACGTATGACCTTTGAAATTAGAGCGTTCTCTTTCAAACGTTACCGTTCAATAACCGTTTCTCATTGCGGAATCGCTTATTTTATCCCCTCTCGCTGAAGCAAAAGGCGTAGGAGGGATCTCTTACACTAATAGACCTCGCATGCCCGCACATGCCGCTCCACGACAATACTTCGCTTTCAAATTCACTTTGACGACGGAATTCTAGGGGATCACAGCACCTAGAACAGGAGGGGAGGAAGAAGGAGGCACATTCCAAGACAGCTGAAATGGCCAAGTTCACCTTTCCCGTCCCTGGGCGCAAGAAGCCTCCGCCACAAGTAACCGTCACAGCTCCGCCCACGAACAAGGCCCAGAGGATCCTCGGCTCAACTGCTTTGAACATCGACGCGCCCAAGGCTTGGGATGCCACTTCCAACTCCGGCATGAGCATATCTGTTACCGAATCCACCTTCGCGACGAGCTACACTGCAACCACACGGGGTTATTCGAAACATGAGCGGGGAATCGCCAGGCCGGAGAGGGAGTGGGGAGAGGAGTCGGAGGTTCTCCCTCGGCAGTTGAGAGCCCATGGGATACCCGAAGAGGACGATGACTACAAATCTGAAATGTCTACTGTCCTCAGGAAACGAACATCCTCATCGACGCTAGTGTCGTGGTACGATAGGACTAAGCAACCGCTCTCAATATCTCAGCAAACGTCGGCCTCAGCCATGGCCAAGGGGCCGCCGACGAAGGCTCATAAAATGCTTGACCTGGATAACCCTCAGCCCGTGACGAAGGGGAAGAAGAAGCCCGGAAAGCTAGACTTCTCCAGCATCATTTCACGGTCTCGAACGCCGAAGAAGGATGCACAACCTCAGCAGCAATGGGAAGGCCCATTCTTGGAGCCAGACCACGTCATGAAGTCGCCGTCCATCATGTCCGACCTCACGACGTCCCATGGCTGGGGCCGAAAAGGAGCGCGGTTGTCAAAGCGACCAACAAAGGAGAGCTTGCGATCGTTACGATCACTACAATCGGAGCCGGCACGACCAGTCACCAGTGAGAGCAATCGCCGGAAACACAATCCTCTCAACGGACTGCCCAATCTGTACGAGCATTATGAGCAGATGTCATTTCGTCAGGTAATGGAGGATGGCTATGAGGAGCCGGAAGAGGAACATACGCAAAGTGTTATGGAGGCGCATTATCCTGGAGCAAGGCTTGCACCTCATCCCAAGCCTGCGAATCACTTACAATTACCGACTCATCACGATGAGAATATTGTTTCACAATACGCCCGCCGCGACTTGCCCCAAACACCGCAGTCAGGGTTCTCCAAGCCTGAGGAAGCTTCACCAATCGACTGCGCTGCCAGCGTATCAAGTAGACATACAAGGACATCCAAGGCATCCAAGCGTACCGATCGAAGCTTCCAAGATTCGGACCTTTTCGAGAAGAGTGTACTGTCACTATCTTCTGATTCAGAGGAGGATGTGTACGTTGAGCCGGCATTGAGGAGCCCATCTTCAGCTCCTCGGCATCGACCATTCGAGACGGGATCTCCTCTGGGCCATCGTCCATCCACGTCTCAGACAAGCAAGAGCGCGGACCAGAGGCGATTCAGCTTCTCAAGTAAGAGCAGCAAGAGGACGAGCTTCGCGCCATCCAACACGTATTTGACTATTCCTCACGGGCCCGCCAACAAGCTGCCCCCAGTCGGTGCTCGGCCAACCTCAATATCTGGAAGCTCGATCCACACCATCCAGGAGACGGCTGCTGGGCACCATAACAGTTCTGCTTCCCGTGTGTCGGTCATGTCGAACTCTTCAGTGAATACCACCATGACCTGGCAGACCAAGCCAGGGTTTGGCGTGCAGGAAGCTCGTGCCATAACTATGCTTCCGGCCTATGGACCCCTCGATACCGAGTCGGAGCCAGAGGAGGGGCCTTCGCTCTCGAGCATGCGATACATGCCTGAATCGTTGGTCAGCTCAGCGGATCAGCCGACACCACCGCTGAGTCCCAGCTCTGTGGATTTCTATATCCGCTCAGCACACTCATCGATTGATGGCCCCGGAAGCCACAACCGATTTATGGCTGTTACTCGACAGGAGGAGATGCTTCTCGCTGCACTCCGCCACAAGCGCCAAATCATGCGTGAGACGATCCTTTCGGAGTTTGAAGAAAAGGAGAAGCGACATAACAAGAGTCATCGGTCTAAGCCTTCCGAGGCTACAATTACCGAATCCGACTTCGACCTAGATTTCCCTGCTCCTCCTTCTTGTAAGGATCGCACAGCTGTCACACCAGATGGAACCACCGTGATTGATCTTCGCACTGGTTCGAGCCCAAACCAAACTCTGAACGAGCAAACTCCGAACGTTGAGGCACCCACACCTCTTGCTCCACTCACGCACCCACGCCCTTCTCCTCCCAGGAAGAATGTGAAGCCACCTCAGCGGGAATCTTATAATGATGACGGCCATGAGCGTATCGTGCTCTATCTCGATCGACCAATTGCTCAGGAGTTACATATCGATGGAGGAGATCCCAGCCCTGACTTGAGTGACTATATGGAAATGGAAGAGTTCGATGAAGAATCTTCCGGCTCTGAGATTGTCTCCGAGGTCATCCTCTACGCACAGCAACGCCGACCCAGCGACCGGTCCAGTCGGTACAACAAGACTCACGCCCGCCGATCGAGCCTGGTTTCGCGCAGCACGAGATCTTACCGTGCCTCGGAATCAACTATGATTGCAGGGGAGGATGGAATTCCCCGACCAGACAGCCCAATCTCCCCTGAAGGCCTCGGGGCTCCTCCGTCAAGGAGGCCAGGGCTGAACAAGAAGACCGCTCGTCTGAGTGCTGTTGGACCTGTACGATGGTGTAACGAAGATTAAGACACTGGATTCTCAATGGGAACTAATATTGCTATACGACACCTATCTATGACACCTATTTTCTTCATGGCGGGAGTTTTATTTTTGAATATGGAATATTGGACCGGGGATATTTCGGAAGACCGACGAACAGTCAAACGTTTTCTTTTGTTAGCGACTACTTTGGATATGGAAAGCTTGGATGCATTAAGCAGCGGCACCAAAAGGCAAGGCTTGCTGGATTTAGCAGCCGTTGAGCATAGAAAGCGTTGCGTCTCTGATAGAGATTTGATCACGGTGGATAGTGAGAGTAATCTATACTCGGATTTATACCCTTAGAAACCACAATGAACAACCTGGGCCATTATCATGCTAAGCTTAGCGAACGATTGATACGTCTCCAAAACGCTGGGCAGACTCGTAGCTCCCATGAGCAGTGACAGCGGCTAAACAGGCCGTCTCCGTATGGGACAGTGAAGGGTTTCCGGGATCAGTCATAGGTCAAGCACTATGCTCTGATTTCACGCAGTGAACTCTCAAGCAGGTATTTAGCCTGAATGAACCACACAAGAAACCTGTGGTTAAAATCATCTCTTATCTTGCTCCTTTCCTAAGTTTCTAGCCCCCCCCCGAGAAGGAAGTAGTAATGTGTAATGTTCAGAAGCCCCTGATGTTTAACTCCGCTTACTAATTGCACTGTCCGTTCCCATATACACAGTCCATCATGAATAGGTCGAACCCTCGGGAGGCTGAGGAATCTTCTTGTTCGCAGGAGAGGCCATGTACCTACCAGGCACTGTGTCAGCAACCGACGCAACCCCGCCGTACCTCGCCATCGTGCAAAAAGGCCGACTCACCGTCGCAACTCTATTAAGACCGTCTCCATGGTGTTCTCTCGCTTCCATTGCGCCAAGCAGGGCAACTGCTTGGGGTCGACTTTGCCATTGCGAGAGTCAACGCAGGGAAGGTTGACCTGGCTGATGAATTGGATTGTGGGAGGCTGGTCCGGGTATGAGTCGCCGCAGTGCATCTTGACGCTGTAGATGCGGTTTTCGTGGGCTGACTATAGAACGTGTGTTAGCGAACGTCAGAGGAGGTGTATGTTCCAAATTTGGGGCGGCATCTGTGGTCTCGTGATGATTTGGCTTCCACGGCTTTCCAACTCTACCACCACTTCTCGCCCCTCCAGCATGCGCGGAACCCGGATATGATAACCAGACGGCAATTCTTACATGAGGAGGTCCCAAGATGGTGCCGTTCCAGTTGCTCATCAGCAAGTCCTCAGGGTCCTCGAGACCGTAACTGCATGCCTCAGCGCCGAGACCCTTCTCGCCCTTCTCGAGCTCCTCCAGTAGACGGAAATTTCGGGGGACCTTGGCGGACATGGCTGATGATCCTCGCGTTACAAGCGAAAATCTCGAAGATTAAAAGTTGAAGGTATCGTGGATGCAATCGTGACGGCGGTGGGATCTAACGCGGGGCAGTTGAAGACGGGCGTTGGACAAGGGAGAGGGGAGCACAGCCGCAGTTACACCACCACCCCGCGGATCTGTGGCGCACTATTTCCCGATTAGGTTATTTTGAGCCACAAAGCTGCACCTTCCAGTCCCTGACTTTGTTTGGTCAGCTCGTCCTGCCGGGTAAATATCGGCTCCGAGGCATCCTCAGGAAACCAAAGCTCGGGAAGCTTCAACACGGTCACTTTTCCACAAGGCCCGGCATGTCATTGCTGTGACAACCTGTTGCGATCTCGCCAACACAACCCCACGACCGACAACTTTGAGTGCAATGGCGACCTCTCTCACAAGGGCGGCCCAACGGCTCCCCTTACGAACCCTCGCCGCGTCCCCAGCTCTGCGAGCCTCCCCAGCCCTCGCCGCTCGTCTCTTCACCACCTCCCACCGCGCTCTCCTCCCCGCTGGCTTTGGATCCCCTGCCGTGCCCTCGTACTTTTCCAAGCCTCGATTACCGGCGAACACAGTGGTGCGGTTCGTTCCGCAGCAGACGGCATGGATTGTGGAGCGAATGGGCAAGTTCAACCGGATACTGGATCCTGGGTTGGCAATTCTGATGCCCTTTATTGATCGCATTGCCTATGTCAAGAGCTTGAAGGAGTCGGCTATCGAGATTCCTAGTCAGAGTGCCATCACAGCAGACAATGTGACGTTGGAATTAGATGGTGTGCTATACACACGCGTGTTTGATGCGTATAAGGCTAGGTAGGACCTATGTTTAGCAAGCATGATATGAACATGTACTGACCTCCAATTGTGTAGCTACGGTGTCGAGGACGCCGAATACGCCATCTCCCAACTCGCCCAAACGACGATGCGCTCTGAAATCGGTCAACTCACGCTCGATCACGTCTTGAAAGAACGCGCCGCTTTAAACACCAACATCACAGCTGCCATCAACGACGCCGCCGAAGCCTGGGGCGTGACCTGCCTGCGTTACGAAATCCGAGACATCCACGCTCCTACCGCCGTCGTGGAAGCGATGCACCGCCAAGTCACCGCTGAGCGATCCAAACGTGCGGAGATTCTGGATTCGGAGGGTCAGCGGCAGAGCGCCATCAACATCGCTGAGGGAAAGAAGCAGAGTGTCATCTTGGCGTCAGAAGCTATGCGAGCGGAGAAGATCAACGAGGCGGATGGTGAGGCTGAGGCGATTCGCTTGAAGGCCAAGGCTACGGCCGAAGGAATCGATGCCGTTTCGCAAAGTATTTTGAATGGCGCCGAGGGCGCCAAGGGTGCTATCAGTCTTACCGTCGCTGAGAAGTATGTCGATGCCTTTGGTAAACTGGCCAAGGAGAGCACCGCCGTTGTCGTCCCTGGAAACGTCGGCGATATTGGTGGCATGATTGCCACAGGCCTCAGCGTCTACGGCAAGGTCGGCGAAGCACAAGCCCGTACTATGGCTAAGGGAGTCGTCCAGCCGAAGGAAGATACCTCCACCGTCGATGATGCGGCGGCAGATATCAAAGAGACCGTTTTGGAGGGATTCGACCAGACGGCCGACAAGAAATAAACCCGCACAGCCTTACTTAGGGGTATATACTTGGGAAGCGAAAGGGCTGAGGCGATGACGATGGCGATTTACATCAAAATGGCGTTTAGCGGTTGTAACCATAGGGATTCCTGTTGGGATTCTGTATCATTCTAGGTCTCTACAAAAGGCATTGGAGCGCAACCTGTATCATAATTATAACTCTTAACTCCGTCGAGGGCTGTATAAGGAACGCAGAGAACAATTGACCCCCACCATAAATATTAGGACTTCTGTTGCGCGGAACTCAAGTTCTTGACACCAAAGTTGCCGGCCAGGGGTAATTACATCGAGGGTGCCTGATCTCGTGGGAGAAATAACGGCTCACTGTATTGAGGGTTGTGTATTCTTTGCCAATCACATTACGAACCAGTAGAGTAAGATCCAATCATCAGACATGAAGTGTCGAGGGGTCCGTATAGTTCTGGGTGGTTTTAAAAAGATTGATATCATTCGGCGTTTAAAAGAGCTCAACTCTCCGTGATTGATCCCCATACCATTCTCGAGCTCATCCGTATATAAGGCTAAAACGCCTGTTCCTTTCAAGCCGTCGGATAATAGTCCATACTATCGTGTAAACCGACTAGGTGAATTACAGCATCAGCGGCAGAAGAGCCACAAGCCCAATTAGAACATTAGGAGTATTTACTCCCGCCGCACCCGTACCGCCGTTATTCTTTCCTGAAGAGCTACCGCTGTCGTCGCCGCCGGATCGGAGGCCGGTTGGTTGAGCAGCCTGGGTGAGGGTCGGGTAGGTGTTGACGAACGATGGGACGCTGATGGTAGGGAGAGTATAGGAAACGGGGGCGCTGGTAAAGAGGTGAGCACGGCTGCTGAACGTAGCAGGTGCAGTAACAGCAATAGAGGTCTGAGTCGTCAAGGGGTCATCACCGCTACCGCCGCCGCCACCACCACCACCACCACCTCCTCCTCCTCCTCCTCCTCCAGAACTTCTCTGACATTTGCCGCCGCTCACACAGATCGAACCAGCCAGGCAGTAATGGCCGTTGCTACAACAGACATTCCCTCGAGGCATACAGCCAGTACCACAAGGTTCGTCAGAGGAGCTGCAACGACTGCCGCTGCCGCTGCCACCACCACCACCACCACCTGACTGGCAACGACCATCAGAAGTACAACTTTGGCCAGCCAAGCAGTAACCACTGCTACAGCACACGGTGCCCTGGGGGATACAGCCAGAGCCGCAAAGGACCTGGCCGCTATCACAACCTGATGGAGAACCAGAGCAGACTTTGCCATTTTCGCAGCAACCCTGAGCGACACAGTACTTGCCGCTCGGACAATAGCCACCGTTGCCACTGTTGCAGCATTGGCCACTGGAGGGGATGCAGCTCTTGTTGTCGCACACTTTTTGGGAGACGCCGCATGTGTTCTGTCGGGAGAATAGCTCCCAACCCGGAAGCCGAACAGCCCTCTCTGCGAGATCACTACCGGGAGCTGGGGGGATGCTGAAGGGCGTGTAAGCGGCGCAGAGGCCGGCAAGGGCCAAGAGGAGAGTCGACTTCAGCATGATGAGAGAAATCGAAGAAGAAATCTCAAGTGAACATAAGGAGCCAGATGGGGTGAACAGAGGAACCAGAAAAAAAAACTCAGAAGGCTTGACAAGTTGGAGGGTTTAACACTGTCATATATATCGAGGCAAACTCTTCGCAGCGCTTGGAGGTAGTCGAAACCCAACCATGCCATCGGTAGCCTGCTCCTGCATCTCGCGTCTGCCTCAAATACGGTCCAGTCAAAACCAAGCTGCGTCGAGCTAGCAAGGGGTTTCTGTACACTATCACATGGGTGTCCCGTCCTGACTGAGGGGGGAAGGCTTCAAGGTATTGAAGGTGATTGAAGGCGGTCTCAAGATAGCTTCGCGTGGGCCTAAGATCCGCGTCAATTCCATCGCTGCGACCCCTCCTGTCACTAGCCTTCCTGGGTCCCAATCTGTGGTGCCTGCCAGGCCGACGCTCCTGTATTCACCTTCATTCTCGAGGCGACTTTTGTTGCCTGACCGGATGCCATCAACCAAGGCTTCGCACAGGGACAAGTGACTCATTTTAGCTACCCAGGGACTGAGCGAAGTAACCTTGGTGATGCGCCGAATAAAACCTCAGAGCGCGAGCCGATTGTCAGCCGGTGCAACTCCGCTCCGCAGATCGTCCGTGCCGTCCCATCAAGCTCTGCCTTAAGATGACCGAGTGGAGATTGGTGTTTTCAGCTGCTGGGATGATTAGGGATAAGGATGGTGAGCCAGGGGGCTAGAGAGGGGAGGCCGTCGACGATCTTCGCGTGGCGATGTTTGTCATGGGAACCCGGCGATCGGTGCTGGGAATGAGGATGAAGCTCGCTACAATGCTTGACTATCGTAGGGAAAAATAAAGATAATTGCTTCTGCGCAACTGAGCGGCATTGCGAAGCTCCTAAAGAGGCGGTCTTGGGAAGCGCCCGCGGCTTTGAGATGAGACACCCCAGAATAAGAAGAACAGTGGCGTAACCTTAAAATGAGACTTAAAATCCTAAAGATAGCTGTCACAATCTGGGCGGTCCTGTCGGTAATCGGTAATAAAACATCTGGGGGTCAGCTCCGCAGATCCCCCTCTGAACTCTGCCCTATGAGGACGCATGAGGCCAGTCGTACTCGTAGGATTTGCGAGAAGAGTGATGCTGCGATAGGTTCAAATAAGCACTAATTAGGTAACGGAAATTAGAAGAAAGAGGGAAACCTTTGCAGGATCAGTAAGAAACGGAAACGGGCTATCGCCGAAATAGTTTGGGGTGGTTCTGGCATGTTAGTGCCGTTGCTAGGCGTGGCCGTGGACGAATCTGTGGATGAAGCATCGTGGTGAAGCCAGTTTCCTATCATTGTTAACTATCTTATCGCATTGTAAACAAATCTAACAAACAAACCTAAAGGAGCTATGCTCTTTAGCAAGCAGATTCCCTCAAGTCTAAGGCAACATGGCAGAAGCCTCATAGAGCTCATATCTGAACAGTTTCTCGTAGAATGGTTCCCACAATTTCCTCGCATGCAAATGCAACCTTGAGGGCCTCGCCCTTTCTGGCACTTAAGCCCATGATTATCTCCTTTCCTCCTACAAGCCTTTTCACACTACCCCTCCAAAACCAGACAAGCCTTCCATCATCGCCTTCGACCACAAATGTGACCCAAGGGCTGGGTTTGGGTTTCGATTTGGATTTGGATACGGATTTGGGCCAAGATGGGATACCCTCGTTGCGAAATCCCAACACCACGCGGACGATCCAGGTCGGGCTAGATGGCGGGAGGGAATCTAGTTTGCCCATCGATGGGGGCAGAGTATGGTCAACTTGCGTACCGTATCGCCCAAGAACCTCGAAGTCGAGAGTCAGTATTGGGAATCCTGCCAGCTGACGCCGCAATTGTTGCCCAAAAGGTGGATTGCGACTCAGCAGCCGCTCGATATGGTAAAATTCCAACTCAGATAAGCGCTTGATGCTTCTTACCCCTGCCTTCAGCAATTTTTCCATCTTGACTACTCCTATGCCCTCTACCTGCAAGAGCTCCTGGCTGCTGCCCTCCCACACACCAGCTTTGACGCTTCTCAAAACATCCAGGGCGGTATTGACACCCTTCCCATCATCCCTATCTCCGAGGATATCCACCAGGCATCTCAGGACCGTATCGAGCAACTTGTACATGGGACCGAGTTCGGCATTGAGCTCCTTGCGTGCTAGTGCGCTGAGCTTGTTCGGCCAGCCTGTGCGGAGGAGGTTGACCTGGACGATCAGGAAGACTTTCTGCCATGGTTGCGAGACACTCTCGCTAATGTGATATGGGATCGCAGTGTGATCATTGATTTCGCGAAGGAAGCCCTTCTCGGTCTGCTTGATGGGGAACGACCGAAACTCAGTGGCGAAACAGGCCTTTTTGAGGATAAGCTGCCGGTCTGGCGATTTGGGGATAGTGCAAAGTGTCTTGTACGTTGTTGACGCAATTTTGTACCGCAATTGGATCTCGTGAGGCGGCTGACGGGCGGACGGGGAACCTTGGCCTTGTGCATCCGAGCTGGAAGGTGGTGCAGGATTGCTCTGGGGCTGCGACGCCATTGCGCACGATGCAAGTTCGATGCACAGGGAGTACTGACTTTGCGATAGTCGAGGCACCTCAACAACACCTTACCAAGGTAGGGAGAACTGGAAAAGAACGGAATCATTGGCGTGGTTGTCGTTCTAATTCGGGCCTCAGTTGCTGCCTGAGAACTTGAATCTTACGATCACTTCATCGCTCCTTCCTCAGCTTGGCAAGTTGCCATGGCCAGAGGATAGTCCTGCCTTATCTGAAGGATGACAGCACTTGCCCAGACTCACGACACCATCTCTCGGTCAGTGTCCCAATACGACTTTGGTTCCTCGCTGAGGTACCTGAGGCAAGAAATTGATAAGGTGCCTAGTCGGCACTGGAATGAGACGAGGAATCTGCCCTTCGAGACTTCAACCTAGGTAACGCAGCCAACATTGTCTTGACCATCTGCGCCTCTAGTCATCTACATAAAGGTAGTTTCAAGCGCAGAGCGTTGCTTACTCGTAGGTTTTGTGGCGCTGAGATGAGGGGCTGTGCTTAGCAGACATGTCCATCTGCAGGATAACGAAAGGTCTTCTTTCACCAACGAGACGGCAACATGCGTGAGCTCGCTTATCACACGACCCGCATCGAAGAACGGTCCTGGCCACGGCTGGTTGGTCTGCCGAAATGTTATCAGGAAACGACTCTCCTAGACGAGAGGGTTGGTTCAACGTCGGTGGGGCCCTCGATTCCACGAGCTCATTCGCCTGCATCAAGCGCAACGTCGCAATGGTGTCCGCACCCAAGTTTTAGAGGTGATTGGGGGCGATTGCTTGGCGGAAGCAGAATGGTGCATAGGGCGCATTGGGCGCATTGGGCGCATGGGTTGCAATGCCCTGCCGCTTTACTTCATGAAGAAGATATTGCGTTGTGTGTTGGCACCTCTGTTAAGCCTAATGACGTTGTTTGTGGGGATGGGGAAGTCATCCCAGGTTGCCGAACCAACTTGCAAGGCTGGATGTTGCATAGTTGTTACCGAAAAGAGAATTCTGAAGGAATCTCAATGGGGGTGACATTTGACCAGTCGACGAAGGATGCCGTGAGTCGTGGCACGATTGGAGACGGCTCGATCGTATATCTCAGATACAAGAGAAGAGTTGGACGGAGGAGTCAGTCGGACTCGCTCAAGCTTGGCTAAGGTTTGATCCATGAATCCGCCTGAACCCAGTCATCATCAGCTGCATCACATCTCGCAGCTTACGGCGTTCGCGTGTTTGACGCCCGATTCCCGATTCCCGATGCTCGATGCTCGAGGCAGTGCCGTTGGTAGGTGTTTGTCATACCAGGCTGGTCTAGTACAGCCACGCTGAAAGATTGCACCCAACGGACCCGTGACAAGATGCAACGGGCTCACCCGCCCAATTCGGGCCTTGGCCTGTTTGATCCAGATTGGTGATAAGTCGACGGACTTTCATGCCATTTCCGTCTTCAGACGGGAAGCAGCCATTGGTGCTCGTGATACTTCCGACCAATATTCTCAGTGTGTCGTCACTGGCATGGAAGGCCATATTGGGGGCATATCGAGTAAGCGAGCTCCCTCAAACATCCCCATGCTCATACTTTATGCTATATGAGCTCTTGCTATTTTTTTTATCGGAACCATCCCGCCACGTCCTTGTTCGCACCTGCTTGCCTTGGGTATAAGAAGGCGACGTGGTAGCAAGTTCTCCCAACCATCTCCTCTTATCATCCCCTCCATCATCTACTCCATCATCTCCTCAACAGCCTCCCTTCATCGCCATATCAAACCTCATTCTTCGCCCTACCCCCAGTCCTATCTCTTACCCATCTACACAGCCAAATCGGCAAGAAGTGTTTCCAGGTTTCCCAGCCAACGTTGCATCAACTCATTCACCATGCCTTGCAAATGCTACATCGTCCCTCCTCATCTTCTTCGAGGAATTGCCGAGTCCACCGCCAACCCGGAGACTGTCCGCAAGGCTGCTGGTGCCTCTCTCGCCGCTCATGATCGTGTGACTGGATTTCGGAAGGAGCGTTTCGCCGCCTTGACTACCCCTCGTGGCTATCAAGGCGTCAAGCCAGTAAACTTTCGACCTCAGCACATCATACCCGATGCCCTCCTTCGCCATGTCGCCGAGTCCCACGATTGTGACCCAGAGACGCGAGCTCGTGCCAAGCGTGACCTCGAGCACCTTGAGACGGTTCTGGCAAAGGTCAAGGCCAGACAGCAAAGTACGTCGAGCTTCATCTCGGCATCTCGCCCCTCATGCTTACATTTTCAGATGAATCCTTGGACCAACAGACTCTCAAAGGCTTCGCGGATGAAGCTGATGCCCCCAAGAAAGCTCCGTATCGTGCTGTCTACGATGCCAAACACATCTCGGACGAGACTCAGCTCCCAGGATCCATGGTCCGCTCTGAAGGTCAGAAGCCGGTCAAGGACAAGGCCGTCAATGATGCCTACGATAACGTGGGCACGGTGCTCAAGTTTTACAAGGAGCACTTCCAGTGGAACTCCATCGACAACAAGAACATGGATGTCCTAAGTAGCGTCCATTTCGGCCAGCAGTACGAAAACGCTTGTAAGTATCACTGAAGGCGTCTCCGGGAAGAGCATCAATCTAACCGACCTCAGTCTGGGACCCCGAGAAGCTGCAGATGGTCTTCGGAGACGGTGACGAGTTTCTCAATAACTTCACGGGCTGCATTGACGTCATTGGACACGAGCTCACGCATGCCGTTACTGAGCACACCAGCCCTCTCGACTACGACGGTCAGCCCGGGGCTTTGAACGAGCATGTTTCCGATGTCTTTGGAATCATGGTCAAGCAGCAGGTGCAAGATGAGAAGTCCGATGCGGCTGATTGGCTCATTGGCGAGGACTGTATCTTGCCTGGTGTCAAGGGTGTTGCTTTGCGGAGCATGAAGGCTCCTGGCACTGCTTACGATGACCCTCGTTTTGTAAGTTTCAGTCTCCCACCTCTAACAGAGTAGGGTTTAACGATGCACGAATAGGGCAAAGATCCTCAGGTAGCGAACATGAAGGACTTCAAGACGATGGCGGACGACAACGGTGGAGTCCACATCTTCTCCGGCATCCCCAACAAGGCGTTCTATAACGCTGCGGTTTCCTTTGGCGGCTACTCATGGGAGAAGGCCGGGAAGGTTTGGTGGGAGACTATGAGATCGGGCAAGGTCCCAGCCAAGTGCACTTTCAAACAGTTCGCGGATGCTACCGTCGATTCTGCTGAGGAACTGTTCGGACAGGATGCGGCCAAGACGGTGCGCAAGGCTTGGGAAGATGTGGGTGTCAGTAGAACTGTCTAGAAATCAGGGGATTCGTGCAATATCTTGTAATGCTGGAAGGAAAGAGTTGGCTTCCTGATGGTTGATTGAGGCTGGAACATTTGTATCGGCAGAATGCTTATCCCTAAGTTGTTATTGTTTCAAGGCAGGCTAGGCCCAATCGCGTCCTCGATTATTTTGGTTCTCTCCTCGATGATATGTTCAATCTTATCCTTGACCCTATCCCGAATCTTATCCCTGGATTTGGGTAGGCTCGAGATGTTTCTGGGGGGTTTTAACAAGAACTGTATGCTCTTTACAAGAGAGAGTTTAACCAGCAGTACTAATGACAGCCGCCCTGACTCTACCGCTTCCGAACAGCCTACACTTGTGCGGAAGAGAGCTGCCGGAGATATTCCCCTCGGGAGCAGTGTCACCGCTACCACCCAGATCAACATCATTGAGAACAGCGTGCGCGAGTTTATCTTGGACCAGTGATTAATGGGGTATGTCACGGCCAGAAAGACGGTGTCTTCCTTTGGCGTTGTAATCGGAATAGCCAACCAAGGAGACTTCCAAGTGGTCGTGGAGTTTGGTATTAGAAACGGTTATGAGGGTGGATGCGTGCGTCACGTCGAAGAGACCATCGTAAAAGTCCTTC
This sequence comes from Microcera coccophila, assembly GCA_024112705.1. NCBI lineage: Eukaryota > Fungi > Ascomycota > Sordariomycetes > Hypocreales > Nectriaceae > Microcera > Microcera coccophila. The sequence goes on from JAMYIC010001617.1 coordinate 20,393, forward strand.
CCATATCCCAGTCGGAGGTGAGATGGCAGTGGTCAACCCAGAATTTGAAAGACTGCTGGATGCCGATCGCATCGCCGTTTTCGGCCTTGGCTTTGCGGATTTTCAGGTCGACGATGACGTTGGATTGCTTGTCGATATACAATCTCGCATCGGTGAGGGAACTTACCTTTGCCCCAATGATTATGTCTGTTCAGAACCGAAGCAGATCTGGGCAGGGCCGGAGAGGGCACCTTTGACAATTATGACTTCGGCCTTGGGGTCTTCCATAGCGGATAACCATTCCACCACGGAGGAGTAGTTTTCTGTTATAACTTGCTACAATAGAACAAGAAGATGGATCCTTATTTATTTAACACCAGAAAAGAAGTATCTTAATTATTAGATTAATAGTTGTAAAGTAAATCTATATACTTCAACTATAACTAGTATTTAGCTTAGAGATAAGCAGTATAACTTTATGCTGATCCGTGGGCTGTAGAGGGTAGAGACTAAGCGCTGAAGGAGCCGCGTGAGTAAGGGCCAGAATCCTCTCGAACGTCGGGAACATCGCTAAAGCGGTCAGGGACGCAACACAAGGGAGAATTTGGGAAGTGTGGATGTGGAGGGTTGAGACATGATGTTAGCGGAGAAACCGAGATCAAAGGTGTCGATGCTGAGGATGGCAAAAAAAAAAAAATCTAGTCATATCGTGCCCTCGGTCTTCTTCACTACAACGCCCGATGCGGCAGAGGATCTTTTTCCCCCGATTAGAGGGCTTCCTGTGTATGCGCAAGTGATGGTGTAGGATCACGGACGTGTTTCCTAGAGCTGGTCTGCTAAATAGACGGCCTAGGTACCTTACCTACCCGAGGCGTCTACGCCAGGTACTTTGTGCCTTTGGTGTTTATTTGAGCAATAAACGGCCGCCTACGAAGTAAGTACCTATGTAGATACAGTACCCCCTCCCCGCCCCCCATTTAATCAAGAGCCACAGACACCGAGTTAGGTGCATTGAGAGTAGGCATGATTATCTAATAATTTGATAATGAATAATAAATCTACGGGGAACTTGGTCGGAGTGAAAGGGAGATTAGTCGGTTGCAGTATTCCCCCCCCCTCAGATAGACAACGCCGAAGGATCACAGATCAAATATGGGGTATCGCTGTTTCACGCACTCTAGCGCCGTCCACCCGGTTATCATACCCTGGCGAACTCCTCGATCTCCAAATCGACACTTCCTCATGCCAAATTGAGAACGAATAATTGCGATCATCAATTCCCACGTCAACCTTTGAAAACGTTTCTCAGAAGACAGACTAGACCCCTCAACACTTCGCCCTGAAGATCTCTGACGCAAGCTCCCTACTCCACACCGTCGATGCAGAATCCAACTTTCTCTCTCTCTCTCTCTCTCTCTCTCTCTCTCAGCTCCAATACAAAGGAAATATCACAAATTCTCCGGGTCGATTCTCTTCAAACGACCCCTCCACATGACATCACCCACCACCCATGTACGAATAGGTACGGTACTGTGCTGCATCTTATCCAGATCTCGTCCCCACGACCCCCTGCATTAGCGGTTTCGAGCCCTCGGGCTGGGCCCCCGGCGTGACCCGAGCGGCGCGTTATCAGTTTTAGCCGCTAGTCTGACATGCGGTTATGCGACCATCTGTTCGGCTATCCTTTGTCTCCCTGTTTGGGCCCGAAGCGGCGGAGATGAAACTCAGAGTTTCCAAGCCGCCGAAGTGCCCTGGAGACTTGGCTGGCGCCAAACGAGATGAGACTTTCTCGGAGAGGGGACTGACTAAGCTCGAGGTTCCATTTGGCTTGACTTTCTTATCAGGTTTAATGAACAGAGAGAAAAGCAATATGCGGAGGCGGACGATAGTGTTTCAAAACATTCTCTTTCCATTCTAATCCTTGAGGTATCTTCTGAGCTACTCTATAATTCAACGCAACAAAGTCATGTCAGCAACATTGACAAGTCTGCCATCAAGGCCCATGGGCATTCGTTTCCCATGAAATCGTCCACCTCCTTTAATGAACATCTATGCATAAATCTGAACTAAAAAAAAAAAAAA
>JAMYIC010001618.1:1260-20902 GCA_024112705.1 Microcera coccophila
TCTCGATAATCCTGTTTCTCGCCGAAAGCTCGCCTCTTGCAGCCCAGCTCCCTCCTCACCGGACTGAGCGCAAGTTTAATTACAACCCCCCCCCCACCCTGGTCAGGCCAAATTATATCCGTTTCGCAACACGCTCAAAGAGGGACGACAGCCGCTCGCGAGACATTCTGGGACATTTGTCAGAACAGGCGGCAACCCATGACGCTCTGAACAGTCCCTCTTACCTTCCCGTGGGGCGCATTCTTGGACGACATCGCAACGACAACTTTCTAGAGTTTACCGTCATTCGTCATCGGTTTGATCGCGCGGCTCGAGGACCCCTATACCGCCAGCATGGCAAGCTCTCCACCGGCTTCGCCTGGGCAACTCACCCGGCCTTTGAGCGCCATCGCGAGGGTTGCGCCGAGGAGCACGAGCCGATTGAGCATGAGCAGCAAGCAGGGAGGCGGTAGTAGAGCCTCTGACGAGGACAGCCGTACGGCCGTCAAAGTCGGTATGTTGTAGATGCTCCAGTCCGTTGATGCCATGTTGACATGTCGTAAGCTGTCCGTGTTCGACCTCCCCTGCAGTCAACCGACCCTGGCTACGATCTCATACCCCAACGATTCCAGCGGTCGATGGTTCAGACGACCTCGAACACCGGCCTCGCCATCGACTCGCCCCAAGGCCGCAAGCTCTTCGTCTTCGACCGCGTCTTTGGGCCTGATGTCATGCAAGATGGCATCTGGGAATATCTGTCCGACTCTGTCAGTGCCTTCATGCAAGGCTACAACGTCTCGATCCTCGCTTACGGACAATCTGGAGCTGGAAAGTCGTACACCATGGGCACATCTGGATCTGGCGAGCAGTACGACGAGGAAATAATGGGTAAGAGCGTTCCGCTGGAATGGACTCGACATGCTGACTTGATAGGTGTCATTCCACGAGCCGCCACTGAGCTTTTCGAAAAACTCGACACTCCGACAGGGACCCCAGCGAGGAAGAATCGAAACTCCCTCTCTCATCTAAGGTCCCCACGAACCATCGGTCAGCAAGATGCGCTTGGCGACCGGAACTGGTCTCTCCGAGCGACCTATGTCGAAATCTACAACGAGCAGCTTCGTGACTTGCTTGTCCCCGAGGCTACGCCGGTGTCTGAACGGGGCAATGTCGCGATTCGCGAGGACGTCAAGGGTAACATCATCTTGACAGGTCTGCGACAGGTTGAAATCAACTCGGCCGAGGACTTGATGAACGCGCTCAACTTTGGTTCGACGATTCGACAGACCGATTCCACCGCCATCAACGCGAAATCCTCTCGATCGCATGCCGTATTCTCGCTCAACCTTGTTCAGCGCAAGATCAAGGCCCCATCCGCCTCCGAGAAGCGATATTCGGTCCCGGTCGAGGCCATGGGCTCAGAGGCTCATATCACGACCGACAGCAAGCTTCACTTCGTCGATTTGGCCGGTAGTGAAAGGCTCAAGAACACGGGGGCTCAGGGCGAGCGAGCGAAGGAGGGTATCTCGATCAACGCCGGCCTCGCTGCTCTTGGCAAGGTCATCAGTCAGCTCTCTTCGCGTTCGGCTGGATCACACGTATCCTACCGCGACTCGAAATTGACTCGTCTGCTGCAAGATTCCCTGGGCGGTAATGCATACACTTACATGGTCGCTTGTGTGACGCCGGCCGAATTCCATCTCAGCGAAACTCTCAATACAGTTCAGTATGCCCAACGAGCCCGAGCGATCCAGTCGAAGCCACGCATTCAGCAAGTCGAAGAGGGCGACAAGCAAGCCCTTATCGAACGACTCAAGGCGGAGGTTGTCTTTCTTCGGGAACAGATCAGTAGTGCGGAACGTGGAGGAGTCAGCCCGAGACGGGCTGCACCCGCTTCCAACGAGAGGCCGGAGGGCCAGAAAGAGCGGGAAGCCGAGCTGCAAAACCAGTTGCTGGATACTCAAGAAAACTACACATCTCTCAGCCAGCGCCACGCTCGATTGATTGCCGAGCTAGCGAAAGCTCGGGAACACGAGTCCAACCAGAGCCAGCAACTTGAGGGGTTGGGTGACAGTGCTACTGACCGGCTAAACCGCTCAAATTCGTTTGCGCAAGCCGTCGAGCAGGTTGTTCTCGAATACGAGAAGACGATCCAATCATTGGAGCAGTCCCTTTCAAACACCCGAGGCACTCTATCCAGTACCGAGGCTCATCTTCTCGAAAAGGAGACCAAGTGCGCCTATGTCGAGACGATCAACACCCAGCTCCAAGCTCGGTTACAGAAACTCATGGATCGAGAGACCAGCACAGAGAACTACTTGCATGATCTGGAATCGAAACTTGACGGGCATACGAGTGGGGAGGAGAAGAACGCTACCATTATCATGGAGTTGAGGAAAGAAATCGCTCGTGTGCGGGAAAACGAAGCATCTTGCGAAGACTACATTTCGACGCTGGAGGAACGACTGGCCGAGGCTGATCAGGATACTGAATTGATGCAGCGAGAAATCGATCGCCTGGAACAGGTCATCGAGAGACAGCGAAGCTTGGGCAAGCTCGACTCCCTGCTCTACGAGCTCGACCAAATCCAGGATGCAAAACAGGAAGGGGAGCCGGCAGAACCCACCACTAACGGTGCTCTACTGCGTCGTGGAACGGCAGAACACTCGAGGAGTCTCTCTCACGTTAGTCGTCATAGCCAGATGGAAGAACCCATTCCCGAGGAACAAGAGCCCGAGAACCATATCAGCACCGTTAAGGAGGTAGATGAAGAAGGCCAAGAGGAGGCTGGACTTGAAGAGCCTGACGATGCTGATCTCTCACCACGCAGCTCAGCCCAGTCCAAGTTTGTGGCAGATAAGCTGGAGAACGTGACACAAGAGCTGATCGACCTCCGCGTGGAACACGAGAGCACCCTCAACGACTTTGAAGTGCTCCATGCCAGGTATGAAGAGGCTTTACGCACCCTCTCTGAACTTCAAGATGCAATGGATGAAGCACGTCACCCCAACCGTGCCCGAGATTCGATGCTGTCTGTGACTTCGCCTACGCGGACACGCCCCGAGTCTTTTTTATCAGACGCGAGGTCGAGCGATCTAAAGGATGGCCCTCGGTCTTCGTTTACGCGATCGTTATCCTCGGAGTTGTCGTCAGCCATGGATTCGCCCGGTACAGCCGCTTCATCTAACGCAGACGCTCACTCCGACGATGAAACCGCCACCGCGAAGCCTACAGTTTCACAAGAGGATCTGACAAGGATACAGAGCGAAGAGCTGGCGGCCGAATTGAAGAGACTGACGGTGATTGCTCGAGAACGAGAGGCTGCCGAGAAGGAGCTGGCGGAAAAGTATGCACAGCTGGAATCCAAGCACAGCGAGACTCTTGATATTGTCGAGGAGCTCAAGACGGAAGTTTCCAAAGCCCGAGCTGTCGAAGCAACTTCGCCCCGATCGACCCATCCTGTGATTCGCCGCAAGTCGAGCCAAAACGTCATGATCATTGACAGAGCCCATCGATCTTTCGCTGCGCTGCGAAACATTGCGACTGACAACTTCGAAAACAACCCCGAGGTGATGCAAAACTTTGAACTGAACCTGAACGGGGCCATGCACGAGCTGCACTCCCGAAGTGAGCGTATCCAAGAGCTCGAAGCCGATGTCGCGTCCGCCAAGAAGGAGATGGAGACCAAGATGACCATTATCTCGGGTTTGACTCGCGAGCGTTCCAGCTTAAAATCAGCCCCAATGGGCATGTCCATGATTGCAAATCTACAAGATCAGCTTGAGAAGAACGAGGCGCAGCTCAAGGGGCTGCGCCAGACGCACGCTGCTCGCGAGAAGGAACTGCAATCCGAACTCGAGTCGCTCCGAAAGTCGATGAAGGATACTAGTGTGACTTCAACGGCTGACAAAGAGGCCGCGGTAGGGGCCGCGCAAGAAGCTGCACGAGCACAGGAGGCGAAGCTTGCAGAGTTGCAAGCCGAGTTGGCCGACTGGGAGGCCAAACACCAAACGGTTCTGGACTCACTTGACTTAACGGAGAAGCAGATGCAATCTTCAATTCAAGACCTCGAGGCACAGATTATTACTGCCAACACTAAGCTGGCCGAAGCACAGGCACAGAGCCTTGAAACGAACGAGACGGCGAAGAATGCCGATCAGAAGCAAGAGAATCTCATTGCTTTCCTACGCAGTGAGATTGATGAGTACAAGGCAATTATCAACAGCAATGCTGCCAGGGTTGCTGATATTGAGCAATCTCGCTCAATCAAAGCTGAAGCGAAGGAACATGCCAAGCCCCGTTCTTCCGAGGACCGGGCTCGCCACGATGAGGTGGTTGAAAGGCTAAAGGAGCAGCTTTCTGCGCACGAGGCGGCGACCAAGATCCACCACGAGGCGCTGGAGTTGCTCAGGTCCAACCACATCAAGGAACTCGCTGAACTCAAAGCCCGCGAGCAGAAAGGTTACGAGGACCAGGTCGAAGTACTCATGTCAGAGCACGCAGAGGGCATGCAGAAACTCGAAACAGAACTGTCGGAGGTTCGGGATGATCTCATGAAGGTGGCTGCCCAAGTTGCACATGCTTTGGGTCTGGATGTCAGCGTCGAGATGCTCACAGAACGCATTGATCAACTGATTGCTGACCAGAAGGCTTTGAGTGAGATGCAAAAGACGAGTGGCGAGCTCAAGACCAACGTCGATGAGTTGACCACCCTCAATCAGACCATCATGGCTGATCTCGAGATTGCCAAGGCTTCTCTCGCCGAGATGCTTGCCGAGAGCGGAGACGCTCGACCAACTTCTATGGCTGACCAGTTTTCTGCCGTCAAAAACAGGATGACAGATTTGGACAGCAAGGCCAAGAAGAATAGCCGTCTCGTGGAAGAGCTAGAGGAGCAGCTGCAAAACAACTTTGACGAGGCCCAAATGACCAACAACCGGTTGAGCACTCTCCAGACGGAGCGGAACGCACAGCTTGATGAAGCCAACAATGCAAGGTTCAGGTTACAATCCGAGTTGGAGGCCGTTCGGGACGAGTACAATTCTCTACAGGTGAGCCTCTCCAATCCTTTCGTAAACACAGCACTGACTCTAGCAGGCACGCTTGAACGAATTGCCGACTGTAGACGTCCAGCGATCCAATTCCAACTCGACCATTCGCAAGACGGCATCCCACGCATCACTCCCATCGCCACCCCCAGCGATCCCGCTGCCACCTTTGCCAAGTGGTGTGGGTACAACCTCGCCTGTCAACGGGCTGCCAGGCTCGCCAACATCTCTTCGTCCTGTTAGCAAGGACAACATTAATATTTCACAAATCACCGAAGATCAGGAAGCTCGCATTCGGACCATTGAGAAGCACCTGCAGGCCGAGCGCCAGCTGACGCAAACTCTCGAGGAAGCTCTCACCGATCTGGAGACGCAATCCAACAAGGTCAAGTCTGACTGTGACGCCTGGAGGAAGCGTGCTCAAGAACTCGAGTCTGAAAACAAGGAACTCAAGGACCGCCCAGCCGAGATTCAACAGGATAACCGCTGGAGCATCCAGGCCGTCGAGGAGGAGCGCAGGAAGCGACAGGCCGCCGAGGCCGCAAGAAAACAGCTCGAGGAGCGTATGAATGCCATCAACAAGGGCAAAAAGAAGAAGGGAAGTCTGAACTGCTTCTAGAAGGGGCTGAACTGCTTTTAGAGGATGATGAGGTCCAGCTCTGGATCCGAGGGAGTTCGTTCGCGCTGGAGTTGACCAGCAAGGAGGATTGATGTTTATGTCCCATTATGTGGTTTTACCTATTCCCCATTTGCGTTTGTTTTTGTCTGATTTCGATCAGATTTGCCCGCCGAACATTGCGTGTGCCCCTGTTTTTTTAGCACTGGCAAGGAGTCATGGAGGGATTTCTGCTTTTGAAGAATACCACCTAAACAAGCAGCTCGATGCATGATATCTTATTCCTTGTTATCATTTTGATACATGTATTTTATTCGTTTCATGACGAGGTACGTTGGGCGGTTTTTGAAGACGTGAGAAGAAGTCATGACGGCCATTTGGGATTTGTTGTATTAAAAAAGAGCTGTTGTATGCAGTTGTACATAATCAAGATATCTTTTACCCTCACAACGATCCCTTTATTCTGTGTCGCCGTCTTCGTCATCCGACCCATTCTCGGCTTCTGAGGGTAATGAACTCGGAAACCACCCGTATTCAGAAAAATCAATCGACAATTCGCCCAAAGCACTCCTCTCGACCACCACCCCTTCAGCCCGAAGAGCAACCGCTTGATTTTGAGTGCCCGAAGGTGAGGATCTGACAGGTCAGTGACGACCTATGAAGCGGGCGGGCGACAAACCTGGGAGAGATGATTCCCTTGGCGTTAACCACTCTCTGCCAGGGGACGTTGTCGTGGTTGAACCTCTGAGACGCGTCCGATGGCAAGTGTTTCAAGCATACGCCAACCTGCCGCGGACGCTGGGCTTTGCAAGCAAAAAAAAAAAGATTACTCTTTCGTGGTTTATTCACGGTGGCTTTGGACGTTGCTTACGAGTTCCGACTAGCATCGCGATATGGCCGTACGATGTTACCTTTCCGTACGGGATTTCTTGCACGGCTGCGTAGACGGCATGGAAGAAGGCGGCTGCCTCGTCGGATCGAGTCATTTCACTGATATTAGGCTGATTGACGTACGCTATGGACTATTGTGCTGTGTTGAGCTGATCATTCCAAGGGCGTGTTGGTGACGTGATGTAATTTGCGGGGCATGCATATATCGGATTGATGCTTTGCTTGGTAATGCATTATTACCCTGATGGCTGCTCGGAGAACAGTGACTGTCCTGCTTCACCTCACCTCCAACCCTAATCACAAAGTTCCTTTTACTCGATTCACGTTACAAGCTCGACTTGAGTGATTCAATTAACTACTAGTGCCAAAGGTTTACTTGGCATGCTTCTCGTTGACTAGCACATATCGATACCGTGCCTTTCCGTCGACCATGTCCACCACGGCCTTGTTGGCTTCCTTCAGAGGCCTCTTCTCAATCCATGGCCTGACATTCTGATCGGCCGCGAGTTGAAGCATCTCCTCAATCTCGGCTGGCGATCCGATGCCACTGCCACCCAGCTTGATGCCACTGGAGATGAGAGTGAAGGCGTTGACAGGTGGAAGCTCGCCTCCATCGGGAGCACTGGAAAAGTTAGCGTGGTCGCCTCGAGACGAGAAGCAAACTTACCCGACTTGAATAAACGAGCCATGGACTGCAACTAGAGACAGGTATTGATCCAGGGGCATCTTGGAGCTCGACACAGTGCTGATGACGAGATCAAGACTTCGCCTGTGCTTCTTGACCCAGTCCTTGTCATCGTCGGTCGCAATATACTCATCAGCTCCGAGTTTCAAGACTTCGTCCTTCTTTGACGCCTTTCTCGAAATGCCCACGACCTTGTCGGCACCCAAAGCCTTGGCGAACAGGACGGCAAAGTGGCCCAAACCTCCAACTCCAACGACACCGACTGTCTTGCCAGGTCCGCAGCCATTCCTCTTTAGCGGCGAATAGACAGTGACGCCACCGCAAAGCATTGGCGCCGCTAAATCTGAAGGGAGACCATCCGGGATCTTCAAGACAAAACGGCTGTTTGTTCGGTTGTAATCGGCATATCCGCCGTAAGACTTGCCGATGTCGTCGGGATAGACGCTGCCATATGTGCCTGTGTTTTCACGAACGCAATAGTTCTCGCGCCCTTGGGAACAATCAGGGCAGTCGGACTGGAGACAACTTCGAGCTTGGGCACCAACACCAACACGGTCGCCGACGCTAATGTGCTTTACGTTCTTGCCAACACGGACCGCTTTTCCAACGATCTCGTGGCCGACACAGCAGGCTGTTCATCGTTAGCTATGATACCATTCTGTTTCGAAACACTTACGGTATGGCGTCTCGCTCCATCCAGACCGGAGCATATGAAGATCTGAACCGCAGATACCACAATGCGTGATCTCAATATCGACGTCGTCCTCTTGCCACTTCTTCGGCTCAAAGGAGCCCCATTCCATCTTGCCATTGACAGAATCGGAAGAGTGGCCCAACCAGCCTTCGAACTTATAATCGGTAGTCATTGTCAAAGATAAACAAGCGTTGGAATTGTTGCAATCTGCGTTTCGATACGATGCGATAACTCAAGTCATGGCAAGCCTTTTATACCCTTCAGTTGTTCAACGTCGTCACCATCCCCACCGGCTTCGCTATGCTAACACCGATCGGTCATGGCGGTGACAATTGATGCAGGGCGAGTGATTTTGATCGGGGATAAGCTCGAACCGGAGTTACAAAATCGCAGACGGGGATCTCCAGCGGTAACATTTCGAGAATATGCAGCTGTTGATTATCTCCGGTTTCGATATTGAGAAATGTCGGAGCTGCGTTGCTGAGAAATCAACCGGCATTCGGCTACGGCTAAGGAACTAGGTACGGCCTCTGCCATGAAGCTTTGATAACGGCATTTAGACATGTCATTTCTACCGCTTCACCGATCAAGTCGTCATAGTGGTGGCGCTGCCTGCATTTTGCGCCGAATTGACGAATGGCGACTGGCGGACCTCTGGAATAAAAGGTTCTGACAGGTTCTGACAGGCGTGGATCCGAGGGACGACCCTTGCCCTCGCTGCGCATGGCGCATAAGCAGCTTGCATTAGCGCGATTTGGACGCCTCGGCCGACCTCCCCCCTTGGCGCTAGCGAAGGCTTCCTTGCCACCTGGTCAGCCGGTTGCATCTGATATAACTGCCGGGAAACATTGGACATTGCAGTGTACGGATCGACGTCTATTATGGAGGTGACGGCGGACCAGGGAACACCGGCAGCTTCAGGCATGGCCTTGATGAGAATGCCCCAGCTGGCAGAGATGCAGCATGCGGAAGACGACTGGACAGGAATCACAAAGTCATCCGACCGTAGGCGGCGTCAGAATCGACTCAACCAACGAGCTTATCGTCAGTGTCGTCATATCAATTGCGAAGGTCTCGACTGATAGATGATAGGTAGGAGGAAACAACTTGAGCAAGGCCGTGTTCTCGAGCCTTCGGTGGATCCGGCACACCAACAACTCGTCCCGGGTGGATATATCGGACACGAAGCCAAGAGTCATGATGGATATCTCTTACTACACTTGCCAGGGGAGCGCGCTACGACTTACGCCTTCATGCAGGATGCCTATCTACGTTATACCCTCAACTCTCCAAAACCGTCGTGTCTTCCCGCCTTGATCCGCCTCAACGCTCTTAATGCCGTCTCGACCAACGCCACCAAGCTGGGGTTTTCCAAGGAAGGGCTCTGTCAGGAGGACCTGATCTCACCGTTCAACGGACTGGGCCCCAATTCTCCGAAGGATTTGTGCATCCCGGAGAGCCTCCGACCCACGTCATTGCAGCTAACCGTACGGCATCATCCCTGGATAGACCTCTTTCCGCTCCCGCGATTGCGAGACAATATGCTCCGGGGTATTATGAGTGGGCTGTTGGATGAAGACGAATTGTGCCTAGACCTGCTTGAGGTTGCTGGGGGAGACACGTGTGGGGATTCCTATCTAATCGCTTGGGGCGTCTCGTGGGACATTGATGGCTGGGAGGTCAGCCCTGGTTTTGTGAAAAAGTGGGGATGGCTTCTTGAAGGATGTCCGGAAGCCATCGAATCGACAAATCGCTGGCGGGAAAGTCGAGGCGAGACCAGGCTAAACGTTGGGCTTTAGGCTTCGATAAAGCTTTGATAAAGCTTTGATAAAGCTATGATGAAGCTGTGATAAAAATTCGATGTATTCTCTGATGCAGGCTTTGGCACTTGCGCATTACGCTCCCCTGGACACCCTGGGACTCGTCCGGAATGTGAGACATCTGACAACATGAGTGAGGCATAGGTAACTGATCAATAACAAAGAGGAGAAAGATGCATGCCGGCATCGAAGGCATGAGATATATACTCCATCCGCCAGATATTAGCAGATCTCATCGGATACTATTGTTCACCCATCAAGGCGTTCTGATCGACCAGACTACTCTTGCAATCTTGTATGCGAGGGCTGAAGCGATGAAGCGATGAAGCTTGAAGGATCTTGAACACTGATACATCTGCCCCGACCGCTCAGAATCCAGTGTCACCTCGATAGCAACAAGCTAATCCGCGCTAAACGCTGAAGTCAGGCTGAAGACGTCAATATCCTCCAAGGCGATGATTGACGACTTGGACAGCTTCTCGACGAGCGCATCAAGAACGGCAACTGTGGCATCATTCATAGAGATGGTTTCCTTCAGCTGTTGGGTCAACGATGGACGAGAGCCGGCGCTGGAATCAACTGCTCGAGCCCGCATTGAGTAAGTGCGACAAAACCGGATCACGAAACTGATGAGGTACGTCGCCTTGACTTCGATCGAAGTGCACCTGGTACCAACACCAGACACAATCTGTTCTAGAATTGTTTTCCATGGCGATAGTAGCATGCTGAGGAATTCTCCTTTAATTTCCAAGAAACCCCAGCGAGCCAGGTTACGTTTAGTAGCACCCTCATCTTCTGCGACACAGTCGACCGACTTGATCATACCGAGATCGCTGACTGTCGCTGGGAGGGCGTGAGCGATACACCAGTGAGCGAGCGAGCTTGGAATACATTGGCCGCGGCATAGTTGCCTTGAGATGCATCACTAACCCTGCCCGCCGCACTGGCGAGCATATGAAGGGGAGAGGCTGTCCTACCGTTGCTCCCGGAAGGTTCCAAGAGACTGGCTTCTCAGCATCTGGACTCGTTGCTCCTGATCGCGATAGGAGATGAGATTTTTGGCGCCCTGGGACACCATTCGACAGGCAAGTTTTCGACCACTTCGTTGTCCAGCTTTTTGTTTTGATCGCCCACGCTGCGCCTCAGTCATCTTGGCATCTCCTGCGTCCGAGTTTGACTCGTTGACATTGTCATTCGCAGCAATGGGTTTTGTTCCTGGCTCGTAGGTTTTGTCGTCAAAATCATCCGCATATTGAAAGTTTGGGTCATCGTAAAAGGCCTTTGTAGCCTCTCATAAGTCTCTCTGTATGCTGTTGTCCGACGGGGGATCTTTAGCGTCTGCTGCCTTAGTCTTAAAGGCCTGGAAATACTGAAATTCTTGTGCAGTTAACTAATCCAAGGTCATCTCAGATGGTAGGTCGGCCTTGCTTAAGAATCGCTCCACCTTAGACCGCCATCTTCTTTTTTCCGCTTTGTTGTTCTTTTCGTCCCCAGTTACGAGCTCGTTGGGTTTGAGCAAGAGGGGGGATAGCGACATTTGCTGGGCTTTTACAAAATGAGCAAAGGCTAATTGAGATGAAGAGCCTGTACTATTTCCAAATGCGTTTTTGGGAGACCATCGACCAAGCAGTCTGAACGTGCTGGGTAATAAGCACAACCCTCAAAGGGGTAATCTTTGAGATCGACTTCAACAGTGTGGTTCGCAATCGGCTTCAACTTGACCACGGATTTCGGGCGAGCGAGTATAGGGAGCTGTGCAAGGGCATGTGTGTTCCGTCCCCACCTCCTACCGCCGCCTTTGCAACAGACTTGGAGAAGATGCGCCTGAAATGACAGAGTGGTGAAGCTGTCTTCAGTTGGCTGATGAGAAAATGCCTGGTGCAAATCACAATGTCGAATTCCAGGAGATGGAGGTCAGAGCAAGCCGAGTTGAGGCGATGCATGAGTAGGCGTAATCCCTAGAGTAAAAAGTTGTTAGCAACAAAAACATCAAAGATAGAAACAAACCGTTCACGGTATTACTTACCTCCTTGAAGTGCTTCTAGACCTCATCATACCACCGAGCTACGCAACTCCTGAGGCAGACAACCAGGACAAAGCCACGAGGAGCTGGCATGGCTGCACGAATCTCTGGCGCTGCCAGAATTGAAGTCAAAGACTTTTCCTAGCCCGACATGGTCGCAAAAAAAATTCCACCGCCGTAGTCTGAATTCGCAAGTATTTTCAGCCTTTCCCTGCCGATCGCTTGCCCAGGTAACAGTGTCGTCTTCACACCAGGTGTTGGCGTTGCCTGAACATGGAGATGCACAAAGTTCGGCTGAGGTGTGGCAAAGCCCTTGAAACGAGATTTCGTAAGATCGGTAATGCTGGCTGTCTTTCTGGACGGTTTGGTATATGGCCCTTTGATCCTCCGGCTCTTGGCTACCTGTAGTAGATGGTAAGCTTGATGCTAATCCTCGAGCTCTAGACCCTGGAGAGCTTACCCTCGTCTGCTTCCTGTATAGAGGGGCCTTGGTTCTTGGACCTGAGCTTATAAAATACCGCCTAGGTCGCTGTGCCTGGTGCAAATTTCGCGTCCTGGGCGGCTGCCTCTCTCGAAGGTCTGCCTCCGGCCCTGTTCCTCTCCAGGACGGTGATGACGAGGTTGGGCGACTGGGTAATATAAGCATGAGCGGAGACGTCTGAGAAGGGGACTTACCGATGCGATATGTTCGGAAGAAGCACCGCGCTGGAATTGAGGCAAGCGTAGGGATGAAGAAAGGCTTCAAGTTGTGGTGTTTGATGTTGAAAGGTGTTGGCAATTCGGGATGGAAGAAGAAGAGAAATCTGGGTTGCTTGATTTCATGCGTTACGTCAGCTATCATGAATCAGACTTCATTTTGGTAGAGCGCAGAAAAAGAATCGACCAGTGCCTACTTTTCCCCTAACTTATGTGATAATCAGGCAATCTATGATTCTATACCTGAGCTCTACTTCGACTGATTCACTCTTTAACTGTCACTTTGGTAGAACACAGAGACAGATCAAACAGTGCCTACATTCCACCTAATTTGTGTGATAATTAGGCAATCTTTAATCTTACTCTCGAGTTTCATCTCCGCCAGCTGGCTACCTGGATTATTTCTTTTGTTTCTGGGCTCCAGTCGACTCTTTTCTTTTTCTTTCCTCACCTCCAACATCCAACATCCAACCTCCTTAACCACACCGCGGTATATCGCAACTCCTTTAGGTATTTGACACTAGATTTTACTGACAACCTTCCCAAGATCATCAATAACACCAATATCGGAACGCCATCAGGCCTCCACCAGACCCAAAGTGGGTGAAGGAGCTTGGCTTCGCCTCTTCCGAAGAACTCGAGCGCATCGGCACGATGTTGTTCGAAGAGGACGCCAGTAAAGCGGCAGCAACGGCAGAAGAAAGATACTGGGGCGGTCGGGCGAAGTCAGTCATACAAACCCGATCAAGCGTAAGTACCCCATTTATCTCTTCCTTGCGTATGATACTCTACTAACGTATTATGTGCTCCAGGATCGTCTCCCAGCAGAAAGAACACACAATCAAATCTCGTCTGACGAGTCCAAGCCTGATGAATCGAACAGCTATGATGGGGGGGGGGACAAGAAGAAAGATGATGGACCGGAGTCAGATGAGCCGGATCTGCCTACCAACAGCAGCACTGGTGAGGTTGAGGAGGACCGTTGTAAGACCAAGGTTAAGGAAGGGATGAAGGAGAGTGAGGATAACACTGATGGGAAAATGAGCCCTGACTTGGGTGCAGACGATGGTCGTCGCCAGTTGAAGGAAGGATAGAATACTGGCAAAAAGCCAATGCTATTCGTTGAGGTGTCGATACAGAGTTGGGATGAGCATAGGATCAGCAACCTAGAGTTCTATAGTACACACATCAGAAGTATCAAACGTATCAGGCAAATACGCCCCTTGTAGGATCTCACGATGAGGGAGAGCCATATACGCTTCTGATCATGCTGCAGCTCGGGGTGTGGGTGCCGATGAGGTCGTGAGAATTTCGAGAAAGACATTAAAGGACGACGTCTTAAAGCTTAGGACTGACCGGAACCCATGGAGCAGACTGCCCGATTGATGGTTGCAGAGACTATCGGTCCCGCACAGGATACCATCAACTCAATGCCCCCAGTCACCATCATCACTAGGACCGTTCTACGTAGAGGAATTTCTCCTCATAGACGTTGTTCAAAATAAACCCCGACAGCTCGGTGTCACGGTTTCGACTGGTCTTACTCTCTCAACTGAAGAAGATGCCACCATCTTGTCATCTCAATCGCAGAGTGGGACAGTCTCTCCTGAAGGAAATCAACTCCTCC
This sequence comes from Microcera coccophila, assembly GCA_024112705.1. Taxonomy (NCBI): domain Eukaryota; kingdom Fungi; phylum Ascomycota; class Sordariomycetes; order Hypocreales; family Nectriaceae; genus Microcera; species Microcera coccophila. The sequence goes on from JAMYIC010001618.1 coordinate 15,340, forward strand.
GACCTTGACATTCTGAAGACCATCTGAACAAGTCAAAAGGTCTTCTGTGGCTCACTCAAGGTGCCTGTCAAACACCTTCTTGTCCTGAAGTAGCTCTGATGTATGGCCTCTCACACGAACGCTCAAGCTGAGAACGGAGGTTAGCCTTGGTGACACTCGACTTTTCGTCTGACAGCCCACTGTCCTAGAGCAACGGGCCGAGCTTCTTCTACCACTTCTCCAAAGAGTTGTTTCTAGAGCATCTTTCTAGAGGACCGAACGACGACAGCAAATTCTCCAAGAAAGGTAATCTCATTCATATCGAGCGATGTATCGAAACAGCTACCTCAACGTCAGGACCGCAGACCAAAGTGACATGGATAGTTTTGTGGTTGAGATTAAGCCATAGAGCAGTCTGGTCGGGCCTTGACCTTGAGATTGCCACCCACGGCTTGCAAGACACTCACAGGTTCGTCCATAATCCGGTTACTCAAAGACGTTGCCTTCAGACCACGTCAGAATTGATGTTCGCGCTGTCGACCCCAACTTCCACGACGTCATGGTTTATATGGGACGACTTGTCAACAATATCTTGGGTTGCGAATGCAGCGGCATTGTCGCCTAGGTCGGTCCTGAGGTTTCCCATCTCAAGGTCGACAACAAAGTCTGTACCTAGACTCTAAGAGCTTACTGCAACAATGTACAGGACATCGGCAAGCTTGCCGAGTCGATTCCTGGCGACGTGGGTTTTGATGTCGCTACGTCCTCCCGATTGCGTATCATACGGCTTACTACAGCCTTGTTGATAGGCGCGCATCAAGAGAGCTGAAACTGTCTTAATCCATACTGTATCTGGGTTGTCGGCCGAGCTGCGAGTGTGCTCTGCCAGCACTACGGTGCTGAAGTACCTATCACTGTTAACGCCAGAGAGAAGGAGTACATTATGTCAATTGAGGGTATTCCAAGGTTTCACATCTCTTCTAGCCGTAATCTCACGTTTGCCCAGGGCATCAAAAGACTCGGCTGAGGTAAAGGGGTTGATCTTATCTCAAACTTTCTTCCCAGAGAAGCGTTGAAGGCACATGAGTCCATCAAAGCTCCATCGATCACTTCATCAAGATTGGTGCGAAGGATATTGGGGAGATCATTCACTTGGGAATGGCGCCTTTCATTCCAAACGTCGCTTTCGCTTCAGTCGATCTCACAACATCTAGAGCTTGGAGTGCAATTGTCGTCCAACTTTATTGACCTGTTGAGGAATGCAAGTATCGTCAAGTTCTCCCATCAAGACCTTCTTCTTTCCAGGATGAGGAAGCCTTCAGGTACATGCAAGCTGGAAAGCATATGGGCAAGATTGCTCTCGTCACGCAAAGGATGACATTGCGCTAGTAAGTCATGTAGCGTACGCAGAGGGCAAGGTCGAGGACAAGGTCGAGGATAAGGCCAGGACAAGGCCAGGACAAGGTTAAGGATAAGACCGAGGGTAGGATTGAAGCTCTAGCAACATCCACTACCGTAATCAGGTCGCACCCCAGGCAGAACCCAGATACCGATACGACCCTGAAGCTTCTTATCTAATTGTCGCTGCATTCAGTGGCCTTGGTTGCAAAAACTCGCCAAAGTCCCAGACCAAGCAGTATTCTCTCCGTGCGTTGTGGCAGCTGTTGGTACTTGTTCAACTGGTCTTTCGCCAGTACCCTGGAGAGAAGACGATAGTCATCTCTATATCGGCCTTTGTTCTTGGATGTCATCCACGAATGACTCAAACGCAAAGTGTTAGAGCATCTCTTCCAGGACAGGGTTCAGCTCGATTGGCACAGCCCAACCCTGCCTCTTAGATTTCAGCCTGACATTATGGCGTAGCCGCAAGTCCCGTTTAGGGCATATGCAGCTCAGCCGCGACAAGTTTCTATGGCTACTTTCCACCCATACGCTCACCAACGAGTCTGTTGTATTTTACAGCGCTGACAAGGTCCGCCGCTCTACGCACTCAACCTACGTTAAACCCCCAACATGAGACTTTTACATACGTCAAAGATTGAGGTTGTCAACTTTGTCGGCACTCCACCACCCTATGCCATTCTCTCCCACACGTGGGCGGACGAGGAGGTTACACTGCAGGATCTTCAGCCGGGAGGAGATGCGAGACGGCTCAAGGGATATGCCAAGCTACGAAGTAGCTGCGCTCTAGCGGCTAGCGAGGGCCATAGGCATATCTGGATTGACACGTGCTGCATCGACAAGACCAGTAGCGCGGAGCTCTCGGAGGCCATCAACTCCATGTTTGAGTGGTATCGTCAGGCGGCTATATGCTACGCGTACCTGAGCGATGTGTCTGCCGACGATTTGCGGGGTGTGGTGCGGTCGCGGTGGTTCAGCCGCGGGTGGACTCTGCAAGAGCTGATAGCCCCTCGCGTCCTATACTTTTTTGACCGGAAATGGATTTGTATCGGGTCGAGGTCCTTGGTCGCCAACGAACTCGGGGCAGCCCTGGATATGCCTCCGAGCGCGTTGCGCGGCCAGAGTTTGTCGGGGATATCGACGCATCACAAGATGCAGTGGGCGGCTCGTCGGCAGACTACACGGCCCGAAGATATCGCCTACTGTTTGCTCGGGATCTTTGGCGTCAACATGCCCTTGTTGTATGGAGAAGGTAGGAAGAAGGCGTTCCGACGATTGCAGGAGGAGATTGTCAGATCATCGACAGATCTCTCCATCTTTCTATGGACACTGCCGATCAGTAACATGGAGGCCAAGAGTGTTTTGGACCGCGTGTTTAATCTCAATGCCCTCGATAGGAGCTTCCAGGGCCTTCTTGCGGAAGACCCGTCCTGGTTCACCCCGACTGGCTTTCGTCTGAAGCATGAGTCGAGCCTGACGGCCTTGCAAGACCCGTCCATGAGCACAACGAACAAGGGTATCAACGCAACCTGGTCTGTCATACCCGTCCCAAGGGACCGCGGTAACACCGTGTTCCTTGTCATGCTCGTACAGTCAGACCACACCAGCGGCGGCATCGTGGTACAACAGCTAGACAAGGATGGCACGCAGTTCTGCCGCATCCTTGCCAGCAAGGTCGTGTGGGTAGAAAACAAGGGGTTAAAAAGTGAAATCTCGAACCACGAGTCCTTGGGGGGCTCGGAAGACCTGCTTTACTCCGTGGCAAGCAGTCCTCGGCCGCTCTCTCTACGACGAGATTGCGAGACGCAAATACGCCCGACGCTAGACGCCCTAGGTTTCGCTTTCAAGGAGGTTGCAAATAGCGGCGGCCCTTCGATAGTAGCCCTATCCTCCCATTTCCAGCAAGAAAACATCTGGAGAAAAACCTGGATCGCCCCGATACCCAACGACCTGCCAACCGGCATAGCAGAAGCCTCGTACGAAGCCAAAGCCATCGCCGCGGTGGTCATCAAGATCAAGGTCACGTACGCGAAGCCGTTCGAGGCCTGCGTCGTGGTGGGAGTTGAGGTGCTGCCGAACACGGTCGTCGGCACGACCAACACCTTTGTTACGCCCTGGATCACCGTTGATAAGGAGACGAGTAGCATTGATATTGCGATGAAGAGGGCCGAGCGCAAGAGGAATTGGGTTACAAAGACTATATATTTGAAGGACGGGGGGTCGTACGAGTACAAGCTCGAGAGGGTGACGAGGGCTTCGGGGTCTTGGTATGATATCCAGATAAACAGGACACAGAGATGAATGTGTAAAATTGACAATGAAGCTCGGCGGTGCCTCCATCCCCTTGGTCTTCTCAGTCAGAGACCCGTTGGAGACCATGCATCTGTAGGTATCTCGCTCAACTTCCATCCGGTAGATGCACAGATACCTTAGTCATCCCAGGCAACGCTGGGCAAGAACGGTGGAGCTTCCAAGGAAGGACATTCCTAGAAAACTGAACTTAACTTAACTTATCGGTGGTACGACCAGCGAGTCCGATTACCCCTGCGTCATCCGAGGGAGTTGAAAAAGACACCATTCAACTCGCCAATAATGACCAGCCTCGAGCTACCTTTGACAGCCCGCATCCATCAGCGCTCAGTCAAACTCGAGTCATCAAGGTCCGTACGGAGTAGAGACAAGATCGATCGGCAATTACATCAACCGCTCGCTAGTCAGGGTGAGTCCCAGAGCATCAACAACCTTCTCGTAGATATCGATGACGCCTGCACATTCGTGAGCGCCCTGCAAGCTTCCCCAATAGTCGGGCACGTTTCTAAGAGCTGGGGGGGCCCTTTCCCTCCCTACTCAGGCCCCTAGAGCAAACCTGGACTAGGCCTGACAGCCCTGCTTTAGCCTATTGATTTAGCCTACGGATCCAGCTACCACATGACTTGAGCTAGCCTTTCAAAGACGGAAAAATAACTATCATTTATGATACTGTCAGTGGCACGTCCGTACAATTAATAATGATGGCGGGGGTATCGGAACGAAAGAGCAGCACAGCAAAGCAGGGAGGGTGGAGTTCGTCGTCATGGTTGGCCAATCGAAATAAATAAACAGGCACTTCCATTTGAGGGGGCGCAAGTCGATATCTCACTTAGTCTTCATGACGAGACCGTCGCCGTCTTGGCTCTCCCAGGACCATCAACAATGCCCGCATTCGTACAAGTCGACGATCCAAACCCCCTGACTCAGGTTCAGAGAGGATGGGTTCCTTCACGAAGTCATTTGCTCCACAAGCGGACTGAAGCCGCTGCCAAAAGAGCTGTTGGTTCACGACATCTGGCCCGGAGACATGGCGTCGGGGCGCTAATGGCTACCGTTGCACCGCTAAGGGGCGTAGCGCATGGCCCTCCTCTGCAGCTTCAACTCTTTCGACACACCGGCCGCCAGGCCAAAAGCCTGTTTTTCATCTCGCTTCCGCGTGCGGTAGTACGGGAGGGGAGACAGTGGGCGAAGGGAGGCGCAACTCTCAGTTGGGGCGCGGGGTTGTCTATCTCTCGACGGTCCAAGAGCGATGCAGGGAGCGATGCAAGGAGAGCTGCTTCGTACAGAGTACATGCCAGGAGGAACAACGGTTGAATGATGACGGTACGGGCCGCCGAAAGCCACCCAGGTGGAGGGGAGGGATCCTTGAGTCCTTGCTATCCCTGCATAGCTCTAGACCACGGTCATAGGATCGTGGTGGTGTTGTCTTTTCCGGCTGCCAGCCAACACACCAGGGAAGCGACATGCCTTGCATTGTTCATTACCTCGAGGCATATTGCCAGGCCAGGCCATGCCAAAAAGAGGCCCGGCAATCTCCCCAAAACCGGTCTCTTGACCTCTTGAACATCCGGGAATATGACGGTCGTCATCAGCTTGCATCCTCACCGCATAAGCGTGCACGATTAACGGCCAAGCCTCGTCGATAGCTTCGCTTTCCGTCCATGTCTTGGCAGTATCTTGTCCTACCGAGATGGCAACACAGATACCTTGTGTCGAGTGAGGTGTACTTGGTTTAAGTACTCAGTACGGTACTTGGTACTTGGTAGAACTCCAGCGCCGTTATTCGTACGTCTGGAAGATGCAAGGTTCCTGCCCTCTCATCCGCCTCTCCTTCCCCCCGCACTGCATTATATGATGTGAAGGGCTTTCTTTG